>JAUTBT010000816.1:0-11018 GCA_032361225.1 Lepetodrilus schrolli | reverse complement strand
AGAGAGAGAGAGAGACAGAGAGAGAGAGAGAGAGAGAGAGAGAGAGAGAGAGAGAGAGAGAGAGAGAGAGAGAGATGTATACTTACTGGAGTTATTGCTCCGCAAATAGTGTCAGAGTCGGCGAGATCAACTTTGCTGTATGCACCTGATGTTTCGGTAAATACGCAAGTCTGGGGTTTACCCTTCACATAGACCTTGCCGTTGAACGCATCTGTGTCAGGCTTAATGGTCATCGACATTTTATTGTTGGCTGAATCACAACTTAGTTCGTCTGTTGATGAAAATTTAAGCAACATTTTACTACAGATTTCATGTATATCAGTAAATTTTAAAACACCAAATCAAATTAGTCAAAACGATTTTTATTTTTTTCCATTTGTAAATAGATAGTGCTAACATTAAAATACAAACACACAAAAATGCAACCTTTCGAAAGTTTAGATTAAATTTTATGAACTAATTAAACCATACAAAAGACATGCATTTGCCTTAACTTATGTTGTAAGTGTTTTCATTTTAATAATTAACAGTTATTATCAAGATCATTTCACGAAATATTACCTTGGCTCTACTGGTCACAATTATGCTTTATATTTGTAGAACATCCAGTAGATGTCATCATTCAGGACAATACAGCAATAAATGATAACGTCGTCTGAACCTTTGAGAAATATTGTGATCAAGTTCTTAATTTACAATTGCGTTGGGAGTGGTAAATAACGAGCTATGACTATATTTGTGTCACCTTATATTGATGTACAATTTGTATGATAAGTCTTAATAGATAGTGTAATAAAACTTTAGTGTCTACATATTGACTGATCAGTACAATGCAGATCACTGCCGTAAGAGAAATTCCTTTACTACAACCAGATCATTTGTTACGGAAAGGACATATTCACTGCAATGTTCGATTTTTTAAAACAATAAATGGTCCATTTCGCCCTTGTCTGTTATTGATCTATAATATTATTTTTATACATATTCAACATATACAATCTTATTTAGTTAAATTAAATTTAGTTTTATAATTCACAAGTGTTATGGGAATATACATATATATTGTATATGAATATTATCACAACTTCTCGAAGCCTGGTGTCAGAATTCAATCTCTCAAATAGAGTTGGTACTATTTTAATATTGTTTGAATTATTATTATTTTTTTAATATAGTGAAAACAAATGTTTATCAAAGAAAAACTACCTACAAGATTAACTGGTAGTCTAAGTCCATTATTATCGCATAAGCACACAAACACACCAGCCACAAATATATGATTTGTACAAGCTTCAGCCATGTCAAATTTCTAAATATGGTGACTGGGGCAGCGATGTTTTATAATCCATAGTGATAGATTGGGCCTATGTTCATACTATGATACATCGTTTTTATGTTGTTATTGTTATTTCAAATGTGAAATAGCCCCGGACAATAATATTATCTATTAAAAAATTCCATCATATAACCAATGCTGCATCGGACGTATCGCGGTTTTCAGGGTTTCATAATTAACAATGCAATTAACTTAAAAGGTCAGCCATTAATATATTCATTTGAATTATCTTAACTTGTTTAACAACTAAATAATATTAAAATAATGTCCAACAACATATTTTCGAAACGTTCCTATGAAATTTGAATCTGCTTATATACATTATAGTACTTAATACAATACTAAACTGACCTGCACCCATGACCTTCACACAGACCAATACATGCATGTACATCTCCCACCCCAAATACAGACGCGTAAATACATATCACATCCATTACCCGTACAAATACGCACAAATACATCTGCTACCCCAATACCCACATAGATGCATACTTACACCTTCCTCCAATACACACACAAAGAGGCACCCGCATATATTCTACCTAAACACACACACACACGCGCGCGCGCGCACACACACACACATGCACACACACAAAGACATACATACATCTAGTACACCCAATACCCACAGGGACTTGTAGAGTGGACCCAGTGCATCTGACTTGTCAAAACCAGTCAACATAACCTTTTTTACACTTAAAAAAAATTAAATGCATTTTTTGTAATGCATAATTTTGTATTCAGTTATTAAAAGTAACCCAATTATAAATTTCATCAGTTTGTTCACACAACAGTTTTGACACGTCAGATGCACTAGGTCCGCTCTACAAGTCCCTGTGCCATTACCCACACAAAAACACATCCTTACATTGTACATCCCTTACTCACAATACTCAAAGGAATGCATGCTTACATCCCTTACCCCCAATCCACACAGACGCACACATATACTTATCTGCTACCCCCATTACCCACACAAAGACGCATGCATACATCTGCTACCCTCAATAACCACACAAAGACACATGCATACACAAAATGTCATCTGCTAACACAAAATGTCATCTGCTATCTTCAATGTCCACACAAAGACGCATACGTACATCTGCTACCCCAAATACCCACACACAAACGCATGCATACATCTGCTACGCACACAAATACGCATACATACATCTGCTTTCATCGCAGACAGATCCAGTCCACATAGCCGGGCATGAACAGGCAAAAGCGTCACCGTCCTTGTAGCAAGTTGCACCGTTCATGCACGGACTGGACGTGCACACATCCACAGCGTTCTTGGTACCTGGATTGAATTGAGTAATACATATTAGTTTTTGGATTTACTAATTGTAACTAACTGAAAAGAGCCAGTTTATTATTTATTATTATTGTTGTTATTATTATGAGTCGTAGTAGTGGTAGTAGTGGTAGTAGTGGTAGTAGTAGTAGTAGTAGTAGTAGTAGTAGTAGTAGTAGTAGTAGTAGTAGTAGTAGTATATAAATTAATGATGAAACAGGAACAAGTACGAAGATGATAACATAATGAGTAATATACTATAGTCGTATTCATTTAAATAGAGCCCGTGGTTTTTTTCATGATAAATGACAGAGGGGGCAGAGCCGAATTCCTTTATGTTTTCGTGAAGACGGACACAAACCCCAATAGATTCTGGTTATGTACCATCTCCAGCAAGTGCAATATCGCTTTAACAGTGTTTTTAACATTTCCATTAGATACATTTCATTGTTGCTGTTTTGGTTTCTACATCACGAAATCATTAACATATTACCCACATGCCTCTGTGAGCTTATACGATTTCGACGATACTCTGTATCCGAAATCGGTGTCCATCTCATTGCACATCTATATATTACATGCAGCTAGCACCTTAAGCTTTTATTTTAAAATATATGTACAAAACAGGTGTATCATAAATATTAGAACATAAAATAGTTTATCATCTAACGGAAAGTTAAATATGGACATTATTTAAACTTTTTACCATTTTTTCCCTTCTAAAAATATTCCTAATTTTGCCATATATTATGTTATATTTTGCCATAGTATTTATTAAAATGTTAGTATATAGATATTTCTACAATTTATAGATGCTACTATATGGAAATAGTAAAAAAATGACAATTACGATCGGAAACTTGATGTGTTAATTTAGGGCATTTAATATATGTTTACAATTTGTAATAAGAATTATTCTTAAAGTTGTTTCTTTTCCTTTGGTGTATTTATCAATGAGTGAAGCGGTTTACAATTTAGTGACCTGCATGTATTCCTACGCGTAACTTTATATAATGTCGATTCAAACGTTGATGTTTTCTTGTTATAGAGAAGTATTTAAGCTTGACATTAAATGATAAAGAGAGTATTAACCTCGTGTCTTTAGATATCGTCTATATCCTGCATTTAGGGATAATCTCTATGTGTTAGACTCGCTGAAGCTCGTCTAATACAAAGATTATCCCTAAGTGCAGGATATAGACAATATCAAAAGACACTCGGTTAATAATCGCTCTATATATATTCCGGAGAAGCAGTCGATAGCGTACAAACACGATAAATAGTTAATTGCACATCATTGATACAATGCCAAAGTTTACATGTAAATTATTATTACTACAGAAGCTTACCTAAATGATTTCAGATACAGAGTATAGTAACCTAGTCAAAATCTCCCACGTTCACAGGGGCATGTGGGTAATATGCTAATGATTTCGTGACGTAGAAACCCAATCAACAACAATGACAAATGTTGAAGCACTGCTAAATCGTCAATGCACATATTGGTGATGGTACATAACCAGAATATACTGGGTTTTTGGTTCGTTTTCACGAAAACATAAAGCAAACTCGGCTCTGACACCCGTGTAATTTATTAATTGAAAAAACAAACACTGCCTCTATTTAAATGAGGAGGATTATAATATGTGATTTCTCTAAGTGGCAAGTACACGGCATATTACATATTCTAATAAAACCAAATACATATGTTTCCACAGTTTGTTATTAATGCCAAATATGAAAACAATTAAATCCATGAGGATGAGATCCATGCTCAGTCTATTCACCGGACCCGGACCAATATCTGATTGGCTCACGTGACCCAAAATTTGAATAAAATATTATTCTTAACCCTAACCCTAACCCTAACCACGCGAACCAATCAGATTGCCTGGAATTGTGTCCGGGTCCGGGGAATAGACCGCAAGTCCGTGTCCGGTTGTGGGACCGTGTCCGGGTCCCACTGTCTATGAGTATATGATGATGTACCGCCCATAGCCAACAGTACTTCGTTGAGCTTAGTTCTAGATATGGCAAGAGTGAATTGATCTAAATGTAATCTATCTTATTAATACAATATTTAAATATAATAAAAATATAAAATGTATAAATAATAATAGAATAAATAAGTAAATATAATCAACATATGGGAATGTTAAACTCACCTGTTATTATGCTACAGTCTGTTCCTTCATTTACACCTGTCTCACAGATGCAGATGCCACTACCAAAGTCACAGCTCCGCGAGTTCTTGCACAGTGACGTGGAACGTCCACAATCAAAAATTGCGTTGGCTAGAACACAAACACATTTTAATTTTAATTGAAGGTGTACTCCAAATATCTTGACTTTAAAATAATTCGCATAATATCCAGTTATAGCATAAAGCCTCGGATTTATGTTATTTTTACAACTCGTGTTCACATATATTTTATATGAAAAGACATGTGATACCTGGCCATGTGAGATCGAGCTCGCTCATGGCCACGCCCATGTGAGATTATAAGAATCCATCATGGACAGTCATGTGGGAATGAAAAAGTACACCCAATATGGTGGAAATGTCGACCAGAAACAAGAAATTGTGGTTTAACTTGTAGGTTATTAAACATTGATATCAAAGGACACTCAGTGGAATTTATCTATATATCATAGTAACATTTTATTCATGCAATACTTAATGTCAAATTTAGTTCATTCAGTATTTAAAACAATATTATATATCCTAATCATAGTCAATATTCGTTTTAACTTATATCATAGATATTTATGCTGGTTTTGGACTAGCTACAACTGCAAAGTACATTCACTTGACATATATAAAATAATGTTTGTATCTCCAAAATTCTTTACACAACTGTATTGTAGATAAAATGTCACTGCAACCCACGATAATGTAATGTTGCTTGGCTCTCCAGTATAATCTTACGGTAATGTAACCTGCATATACTCGTATTTCTTTTTGTCTATAAGTTTGCAATAAGGGGACATAGCTCGAGGTGGTGCAACAGTGTAAATAATAATACTAATAATAATAATAATAATGTGAACATTTATATTGCGCTTAATCCACGCTCGAATGCATGTTTACGCCTGTCATTGAATCTGTGTGCACTCAACTCTCAACTCTCTGGCAGTATACAACCCAAACTGCTGTTCAGAGCGCTACACGATTATCATTCACATGTCCAGCTCATCCTTCCGGGTACCCATTCTCTGCTGGGTCAACAGAGGCATTTTCGAACAAGGTTTTTCAGCCTGTGATTCAGTATGGGGCAGAAACGAATCCTAGATACTCGCAGGTTCTCGGTCACCCATCCACATACCAGCCGAGCTCGAACGTACTTCACTTTAACCTGATAAGGACCATGTAAAGGGGAAACACCTTGTTTTGTTTTCATTTAGTGATCTGCCGCGAGTTATACTTACGGTCATCTAATTCAATAAATAGTAAATATTGATAACCAGTGGAACATGAGGAATAAGTAGTATGTATAAATCAAATGAATGAATGAATGAATTATTGCCTTACGTCGCAGCCAGAATATTTCACCCATAGACTACAGTGTTTCTTTACAATACAATCACTAACCAGACATGCATAAAAATAAAAACAAGCATGAAAAACCATGCCAAAACGTCAAGAGTAACATGTCGAACATAGATAAATAGACGATGATAAGACAATGAATAATTAAAACTTTTCATAGTTGAATTTCCTTTTAAAAGGATTAAATAAGGTGCTCAGGAACCTGGGTAAATATATGTTTGAGGTTAGGCGAAGAATAAAACTCGACACGCTGAGTTGCAAAATCCACACAGTCAAGCAAGATGTAGAATGACTATGCTCTGTAAATTGTCTAACCATGTTGAATTACCTAAGCAATGGTTATGTACATGTTTAAAAAACCGAATAAGAATATGAATTCTGTTAATAATAATATTTATCAAAACAAAAATAATTTACAAAAATACAATTAAAATGATGAACACAGACGGATCGACGACTTACTATATAGAAAGGTATATCATTGCCGCCAAGAACAAAATAATGGCCGGCTTCAAGTGCCTGTGTAGTGACTAAGAGAGCATGATAACTGCGATTCAACGGTATAAGAAACGCATCATGTCATTATCACTTCGGACCGGTAACATGTAAACATTCACAATACAAATGGTCGAACATCCTTGTCAGTTTATGACAAAGCCTAAAACATTAGGTGTCCGGGCAAACATGGATGCTAAAAATAAACCAGGACACCCTAGGTAAAATTGTCCTCCTAGGATCCTGTCTGATCCTATAAGGATGCAACATGTACCATGACCCACCAGTCGCATCAGTAGTGTGATGAATCCATACCCTATGATTCTAGAACGACATCGATCCGAGGTTGTAGCATGCCTCACGAACATTTTGAAACATCTTGTCAATTGTGACGATGTCTTGGACCGGAAACATCTGGCATGTCCTACTATGATCTTGGAGGGATATCCGCTATTTTAAATCTTTTAAATTATTATTATTTTTTTTCTCCAAAATACTTTCACTTATATCACGGTTTGTCACGGCAACATCCGTAGCGTTGAATGTTGCAGTAAACCTGCGAGCATCGGCTGGTACTGACAAGACAAAGGAAGATAACTGCTTTGCCACTCAACAGACAGCGCATCCTATCAATATCGCGTCGGAAAGATAATATTCGCGAACATTGATGCCGGGGCCCCGGGGCGGGATTTGAACTTGGAACCTTTGGCTCGGAAGTCAAACGTTCTAACACTGCACACTGCGCAGGGATATCCGTAATACAGATCAGCAATTATACTTTTGCTGTCAATGATACTCAATGAGACGGAGAGGAGATCAGTTAGTATGAATGCTATCCACCAAAGAACTATGTATTCATTCATATTCATTGCACAATTTGATAACATTTCTTTAAATTACATTTAAATTAATCTATACCTACCTCCCATGAAGGCTAACGCCAAAAGGAAGTAGACGCTACTCCTCATCTTAAGATTCGGCTGTAGAGAGAGAGAGAAACACAAAATAACACAAGCATTGTCATCGGCAATATGGGATTTATAGTTAAATCTAACCGTGACGTTCTTCAATTGTTTTTAGTTCAATCAGAAAAGTTCATTAGAAATATTCCGACGATTAGCCGGGTCATTATATGACTTAGTTAGTGTAGAATGTCCAGAACTTATGAAACCATCATAGGTGAAAAGCGTATTCTTAAAATGTTGGCATCTTAAAAGGCACATGGAATACATATTCTAATGCCTTGAAATAGTTATTACAATGTAGGTATGTTAGGATCCTAAGGGAGCTTACTATGATATACCCTAATCATAGTTAATATTAATTTTAACATGTATCACAGATATTTATGTTGGTTTTGGACTAGTTCATAAAGTTCGAAAAGTGTTTTACAATATTATTTATGTATTATAGTACTCGACCGGAAGAAGGGTATAAGCCAGTTATAACCACGCTTTCCTCGGAGTATCGGTCAATATTCCAACAGTTTTCGTCGTGAGGTCACACGACCAAAACTGTAGGGATATTGACCGATACACCTCGGAAAGTGAATATAACTCTTACTAATTGCACTTTGAGTAGCTAAACCTGAATCAATAAGCGACCAGTTCTTGAGGAACTCTGTAATAAAATCAAGTTTATTTTTTAGTTCAGTATATTAGTATAATGCTATAACAATGGGTTTCACAACTACCAGAGTACTTTATAGTGGTTTTAAAAAAAAAGAAACACGTAACGCAAAATAGATGATAAACACACATTATTAGTGCAATGTCCAGTGCCTCAGACTGTAGTTGTTCATGTGCTTTCATCTTTGACATACGCACGCGTATTCTGTACGTATTCAAAACTCCGACCTGGCTTTGGGCCCCAGATTGTTCAGTTATTACAATTCTTGGTAATGTTTATTACAATTGCGGGCAGGTATTATGTAATTACAATTTGAGTAACGGGTTCCGAAAATGTGTGTTACAATCAATTGTAGCTATACCTGTTGAACATCGTGTTGTCAGTAATTTAGTCGATACTGATGACGACATTTCCTGTGAAATGTTTAGTATAAATGCACGTACGATAGTTACATATTTCCAAAAAAAATATATTCATATTGACTGGGAAATTATTCATGCAACGCATATAGATTCATTGTAATAGCTACATCAGATTATACAGTATACAAACGTAACTATTTCAGTAACAAAGGGGAGCGACGTCTATCCAGAACGAGGCCATACCTGGGAAACAGGTTCTATTACCGCACCAGTTCACATCAAAACAGGTTATTACATGGTAACGTCCAAGTACACACACGAATGTTCCTAATATACAATTCAGGAATAGTTCCATCATATGAACATAATGTATGTACATTAATGGGACCTGTACATCACAATGTAATTTGGACAATTCGCCGGTGAATGAGAGAGAGAGAGAGAGAGAGAGTTTTATAAAGTTCTGTTATGATAAGGTGCAGACCGGTAGGCGACATGCTAGGTGAATCAATACAAGAAAATATTGAACATTCATGGGAAATGTTTTTAGAAAACTGCTTTATCTTCTTAAAAAAGAAACTGATCATCAACTTGAAGCGAACCATGACATTTTTCATTGGTTTATAGTTTCTGATGATGATGTTAAAACCAAAGTCTTATTAAACTTCGTATGTTTCTATTGCATCAGAATTATCCAGAAAAATTGAAGATAGTATATGCAAGGATATGAATATTGAACAAAAACATCTGAGAAAAAAAAGTGGTGACAATAAACAATAAAACAGCTCTCAGTGTATGTGTTTCTATTGTTTTATACCTTTAGTAAAGGCCATGTGATATTAGCGCCAGATACAGATATATACTGTTGCATAACGCACCAATAATATGGAAATACATTCTAGCCATTTGGCAATCTGTACGATTACAAAATAGAGAATTGTAATTAACATCGCTGCCCAAACGTACAGATGAAACAAATGTTGGTATACATACCTGGAGCGGTATAGCGTTCTGCCATGGAGAAGATAAGTGGCATATGCCAATTACCAGCCCAGCTCACTCCAGCCACGTATACCATGCACATTATGCCTTTCAGATATAAATAATTTGTAGTTAAGTATTGAAAACAATTGCCCTATGATACATTGAACAGTGTTATACCAGTGTCTATTATGCCATCATGTCAAATGGTACTCGTTGTCTACATCCTACTGATGGAATATGAGGCGCCTACCTGTTCTTCTCGACCTGCGAACAACTGTCCTGCTTGTCTTTCAACCAACTGACTGACTGCGAAGAGAACACTGTCAACTAGAGTACATATACCTCGAGCAGCTTACATAACACAATACGTATCCTAAGATACAAATACAAACAAATCCACTTTTCTTGTTCTTAGCTCATACAGATATATCCTTACCTGATCGTACCGTTTATGAGATTCGATTGGTTAAATCGATCTCTTCAGTAGACATATACACACGTCCGCCCAATCACCGGCACCGTGGTCATTCAGGTACGGTAAAATAGAAGTATGAGAACCCTTAGCAATGTCAAAGAGGTGTGTCTTTAGTCAAAGAACCTCGTAGCATACATACTCCGTGGAATATTCCAATGAAATACTGATACGCATTCATGCCGATAAAAAATATTGATTTCACTTTTACATATAGTTTTTAAATGTTAATTAATCTATCTATATTACTTTCCAGACTACGATCTTATAGAGGACCACAATGGAAATAAGTGTTTTACTGTTTATGTCATCCTCGGCATCGTTTCCTTTTGTATATTTGCATCTGTATTATGTCTTGGTTATGTGTGGAATTATTCTATTTATGTTAATTTGTTTAAATCATGATATTTATGCACTGTCATGTACTTATCTTGTCTATTGTATTCATATTATTCAGTAGTCTATGTGATGTGTGGCATTGACAAATACATCTGGCTATCTATTCAGAAACATTCTGAACATACTCAATATCATAAGGGCCTGTTGTAATAACATTTAAATAGCCCCCCTGAGTTGAGAGAAACACAAACAACATGATACTAGTACATGTAATATAATTTTACTAATATTAATAAGAATTGCACAACAGGGTCATGTGCGCAGTGGTTTGGCCAGGGGCGTAGTAAGCCATTAGACAAAAAAGCTTACTGCACCAGCAGTATGTCTATGAGAATTAATTATTATTTATATCCGAGCTATATATATATATGTCCAAGCTGTATGTCTTTCCAAGCCTAGCTACACCTCTGTATGTCTTTCCAAGCCTAGCTACACCTCTGTATGTCTTTCCAAGCCTAGCTACACCACTGTATGTCTTTCATAGC
>JAUTBT010000815.1:0-11021 GCA_032361225.1 Lepetodrilus schrolli | reverse complement strand
TATATATAGCTACTGGACACACGCATGATTTTCATGCAATTGGCGTCGACGTAGGAATATTTCACCCAATTTTGTATAAGTAACAACAGTTAGCTATGTAGATACACTGTAAAACATCCATTTAGCAATTTCTCGCATGTTTACCCGAACATTGACGAAGACAGTTATCCAAATAGGAAGTATTAGATACCCTGTATACACATTATTGACAAAAACGTTACGAATTTCGCTTTTGGTGTGCAAGGATACAGATAAATGAAAAGGTTCTATCTCAGAACATAAATCGCTCGTTGTTCGATGTGAAATTCGAAACATGCATCCAAACTGTTCATATAAAATATCATACAATGTAAAAACGAATAATATATTAACAAATGTGAATCTATTTGAAACTATGCATCATTTAATTTAGTTATGGGGATGTCCAATATGTTCTATGCAATCGTAGCAACTTCGCGACATCTCGGGTCGGAGATATGCGCTCGCACCTATCTATATCGTAGGTTTCTATTACAAAGTGGCCGTAATCTTTTTACTACAGTTTTTCCTACCAATTAAAATACACGTTGCAAAATGAAATGGAGCAAAGTAATCCCGGAACTTCTATTATTTATGAAACGTATATATGATAAATGAAATGAATGTTAAAATTATATCAAGTAGATTTATCTGATATCTTTGGAAACCTCCACGTATGGGTGAAAGATTCCCGCTGTGACGTAAAACAATAATTTACTCACTCATTGGAAATTCCAAAATGTAATATCGTCTGCTTGATTATGGCTACAAAAACAATATAGAAATAATACATAAAATAATTGTATTTGCACTCGCTAAAGCTCGTGCATAAAATTATTACATTCGCTGAAGCTCGTGCATAAAATTATTACATTCGCTGAAGCTTGTGCATAAATGTATTACACTCGGGACCTAAAGTTGATTGTAAATAGAAGATCGTGTAATATCCATTAGCCCGTATCCTTGACACGTCTCTGTCATCTTGGACTTAATGTCAACCTTGCAGATCAGTGCTCAGATCTGTTGATGTCGCTTGGTAAATCCGAATGTGTGCTATAGGGGCATGTGATAACACAATTGTAGAACGTTGGACTTTTGATGTCCCAAGGTTCAAATCCCGTCCCGGGAGACCGCATCAATGTCCGCGAAAGTTACCTTTATGACTGGAATAACGTATGAATTATGTATTTAAATTGTGAAATATCTGTATGAAAATGTGAGGAAAGTTTGCTCTGATAGTACAACGTTATTTAATATTCCAGTCGATGGTCGTTGACAGTAACGACAAGACGTTCATAACATCTACCGGTACACCTCGAAGATATGCAGAAGCACACGATTGCTACACCAATCATGGGAGTACACGAGTTTGTGGACCTGTAGGTACATTCAAAATAGACACAACTGGAACCGGACTCGTCCTTGACCCATCAGTAAGTAACCTAGGCCGAGACACTCCACACGCAATGGTTAATTGGATTGGCCGCAGAGGGACGGGTCTGTTAAAAGTGGGTCGGGTACACTAGACCGACTGCGCGATCGATCGGCGTAACTGAAAAGTATTGGCCTTTCTTATTTGTTTTATTTCATTTTTTTTTAAATTGGGGTTTATTGCAGCTTTCAAGATTATTTCACATACTTATTCATATGAGCCCTCTATATAAATAGATCCTATGTCAACGAGGTTCACAGTAAAATCTGTATGATGTGGCATTTTTGTTCTTAAAGTTATTACTTGGGTGAGATTCTCTCTCTGTGTGTCTCTCTCTCTCTCTCTCTCTCTCTCTCTCTCTCTCTCTCTCTCTCTCTCTCTCTCTCGCTCTCTCTCTCTATATATATATATATATATATATATATATTATTATTATTATTATTATTAATTTAAATTTTTTTTAAATTTATTTATTTATTTAATTTAAAATAAAATAAATTATCGCGAAATGGGACGTTTAACACTTTCAGCGGGTCCATAACATTTGCCTTGCAATCAATTAATAAATATTGTAGCTACTATTCCTTCTACAATGATATCCGTTGCAATGAAATGCCAAATATATTTAATGTACATGTCAATAATAGTACTGACCTATTACTTTTGAATGATGAAATTATTTCAGACTTTGGTAGAGTGTTTTATCTTGTTCACTCGTACGAAACTTGTCAATTTTACATAATATGTAAATTCATATATGCGTATTTATTTCCATAAGTATGCATGTTCGTAGTGTGTGTGTGTGTGTGTGTGTGTGTGTGTGTGTGTGTGTGTGTGTGTGTGTGTGTGTGAGTGTGTGTTTGTGTGTGTGTGTGTGTGTGTTTTGTTTAAATTTAATTATGAGCTTAGAAGTGTCCAAATAAATTGATTTCCTAGATTTCCTAGAGGGTCTCAAGGATTTTACCCTTGCCGAAAATAATGATTCAGAAGCAAAAATAAATTTTATTTATAATCATGTACAGATTTACACGATTTGACAATGGCAGTTTGCTGTCTATGGGTTCATCACCCATGCTTGCATATTGTCCGTAGTATTTGCTATGGGTTTCTCACCCATGCTTGTATAATGTCCGGTTGACTCGCTGACATCACAACGCTGTAGACTGTCATACTGCAAGACCGACATTTTAATACAAATAATATAATATATTATATACTAGTCGAATACTGTAGGGAATAAATAATGACGACACGTTATCAGAATACACGAGTAAAAGTTCCAATCTCTCTGGATACCATTAGAAATTATGCGAGACATTTTCAATATTGCGTGTCACGTGGAATTGAATTTTTCGAAAATTCTTTTGACAGAAAGCTTAATGTACTTTTACATAAAGCTTATGTACATTTACAGAAAGCTTATGTACTATTAGTACTTTTACAGAAAGCGTATTCACTTTTACGGAAAGCTTAATATGTAATTTTACAGAAAGCTTAATAATATGTACTTTTAGTACTTTTACAGAAATCATGTACTTTTACAGAAAGCTTATATACTTTTACATAAAGCTTATGTTCGTGTACAGAAAACACGTTCTTTTACAGACAACTTACTTATTGAGGACGGGTTTTGTAGAGATGATGTCGTACAGATTCTTTACACTAATATTGTTCTGTCCCATCGCCTTCATACCCTTTATAGCTGGATCTCTGTCGAAGACAAATGTCTTTAATACCAAAACTATGACACAAAACATGTTTCTGTCACGATGTCATGATCATTGTTAATTGCAGGTCAATGTATGTGTCTTTGCGCATCTGGTAATGGCTGTACATTGTTTTGATTTAGGATACATATAGTTTTTATTTTCTTCCGGTTTATTGTTTAAGTTGATTTTTTTAATGTCCCATGTACCTTCTGTTATCATGAGCTGGAGGAAGGTTCCAATGGTCGTAGTTTGTCTCCACCAAAAACCACCTGAAACCCGAATGTCACACGTCATCGCTGTAGACATATACGACCCACACTATCGGGAATTACACACTACGGTTAGTCAAGCCTTTTTATTTTCTTTTTTTTTGATTGGGGTTTTAAGTAGCTCTCAAGATTCTTTCACTTATATCACGACTTGTCAGTTTAGGGCAGGAGGAAACCCGCGACATCCGTAGCGCTGAATGTTGCAGTAAACCTGCGAGCACCAGATGGTACTGACAAGACCAAGGATGATAACAGCATTACCACTCTACAGACATCGCATCCTATCAATATCGCGTCAGAACGGTAACTTTCGCGAACTTTGATGCCGGGCCCCGTGGCGGGATTTGAACCTGGAACCTTTGGCTCCGAAGTCGAACGTTCTACCACTGCGCTACCACCCGCCCGGTATCGTTTCTCGAGGCTCTCATATGAGACCATAGCGCTTTCGTGAGTGTCCGGTCGTTATGTATAAGAGATCGCTACGAGAGAGCTAACGGTCTCGTAATAGATACGTAGTAGCTTCGAGAAACGATGCCCTGTATCACAATATGCAAGACAGGATTTGGAGAAATCTGTTCCTTGTAAATTAAGTTAGAACTGAGAATTTCCATGATGGAATTTAGAAGAAAATCAGTAGGTTAAAAAAAAAAACGGATTTGGAAGAAGGTGGGGATCAGAGCTAGTACAGTTAGTTAGAATAAATATTACCAGACGTTTTAAGACTGATTGCAAGTTTCATTATTAATACGACGTAGAAATGGTTTGATTCCACGTACGAAAAACAAGATTAAACCTACAAACGCTCTCATGAGAAGAATGTTCATTAATTAAGAACCTGGCTGCCAATAAACGATCAATAGGCGGAGAAGACTTCTTTTTAAAAAATGGTATTGTGAAAGTCTAATCAAATTATACTAAACATATACTTAAAGGCGGTTTATATATTTTTTTTCAATAAATTTTAAATTGGGGTTTAAAGCCGCTTTCAATATTCTTTCACTTATAACACGGCTTGTCAGTTTAGGGCAGGAGGAAACCTGGCTGGTACTGACAAGACCAATGGTGATAATGTAGGATATGTAAAATTCCATTGCAGTTTACATTTCCGGTAAAACCAGAATAATCAGTTGGTAATGTACTGTAACATCTCAATTTTCTATAGTCTAATAGACTAAGAGGGGTAACTCTAATAATTGAACACGGTTAAAATAACATTTCACGACTACTGGCACCAATAAAGCTACGTAACCATAAACATATTAAAATATGAAAATATTTTTAAAAACAATATACTTACTAGTGTAGATACATTAAATGTACATACTTTAATGTAAAAATACGTTTGACCATGAAATATGTAAAAAAAATCCGTGATTTTAAGCTACTAAACATATACTTAAACGACATGTGGTGTGCCTCCTGCAATTATAATTTAAGAAGTGATCGAAGAGAAGACTTTGATACAACGTGATGGAATGTTGATACATAATAATAATAGTGCATTTCTAATGCGCTGGACTCCAAGAGGAACAACACATGCTCGAAGCACAGACAAAGACATATATCTATATACACACACACACACACACGCACACACACACACACACACACACACACACACACACACACACACCCATCCCACCCAACACTACCGCATCCTACCCCATCCATCCCATCCCACCTCAACCCAATTCCATACCCTCGAATCCCGGCATTATACTGATCGAGGTATCCCTTTCGAGTACATAGATCTAAGTGTTCGCATGCCTGCCGTTCAACCTGCCATCACGTTCACACCCCTAATAAGCCGGGTACTCAGATTATATTGCCCCTCGATCGTGCCTTTCCCGTATATATATATACGTCATTGAAGACTCTTAGAGAAACTATATTAGAACAGATGGTTCCTCGGCTATGCAAGCCCACGTCTGACATCACCTCTTCGTCAGGACTCGGTACATTTAGACCGGAATTCTTCTCCTGACATTATCTAGTCGTTGCCGAGCACGCTAAACTGGTGTGGAACCTAGCATAGCGCTACTCCGAAGACTAAATACAGTGAGGTTAAATTCCGAATGGAGATACAAGATAGTTCACTGTTTATGGGATGTTAGGAGCAATCCTGACGTGTATGTTTTGAAAGACGGAGGCTCAGATTATGTAAATAAACCTTGCAGCACATTACGACAGTTTTGCTACCAGGCCTCTGCTGTACAAAACGGCGTAACTTTAAGGTAGTCTTAACTCTCAACCGCAGCCATAGACTACACCGTTGCTAAGGATGGAGTTAAGGCATCCTCGACTCCCCGACCATTATCCAGTCTTAACATCCGTCGGTAGGCTTAATGGTCGGCGTTTCGAGGATTGAGTTATGGTTGCCTTCAAGTTACGCCGTTTCGTACAGGCGATCCTTTCAGGAACGCTTTTCCCTCTGGCATGGAACCAGTTCCGGTGAGAACTTAGTCCGAGAATACACCTTTGTATATATTCGAGAGTCGCGTAACGCCGGTCGACAATTGAAGGAAACAACGCGTATTGTTTCACTAAAGCCGCGATGAACAGGTGTCTGGCCGTTGATATTTATCTACTAGAATAATCCTTAGGGTAAGGATGCGAGACACCTGCTCGGCAATTATGGAATTACGGGGGCAAGGGAGGAGGGGGAGGGGGGTGGAAGGGATGGAGAAGAGAAGTCTTAGATTTCTATTGAAGATGCCACTTACGCGATTTCCGTCGACACACGTGAACGCACCAACAGTAACGGTATCAATCATGGAAAGTATTCCTCAGCTATTAAAAGACAAGTGTAACCGTGGATAAATTGATGGGACGGTTTTTTCCCTCCCGTAGGTAAAACAATACAACGGTTTGGAGGCAAGATAAAAGGATTGCGAGTATATGTTTCGACGTATCTGGACGTGATTGTGCAACTAAAGAAATTCCGTCTGAGTGCTTCAGAATAAATACGCTTTTGAACATTTGAGGAACCAGCCACGAGCGTTGTAAACACGGTGAAAGTGTAAATAATTGCATTGAGATTATATAAATTTGTTCCTGATGTAATTATAATTCAAATTGGCTACGAGATTAGCAGTGATACAAATAGTATTTATCAACCTATGGTGAAAATACGTTGGAATTGGACGAATAAATATTCACTGATAACTTCCTTCAACTACCGTAAGGTTAAATGACGATAATATTTTGATGTATGCGAATAATGCGATTATCAAAGAAAATGTATCCATTGAATACCAATATGTTTTACTCATTGTAAAACAATATTCAACAAAATTAATTAAAGGCAAGTAGCCTGTATTTTGGACATACTATTATAAACTTAGCTGTATATTATTTTAATAACGAAGAATTTCCAAACGCCTACAGGCTCCAGGTACTCGTTCAAGAACGTACAGATCATCAGACGCATCGGAAGAAGATTGGTATTAGATTCCTCAAGCCAAGTTCCAAAATTTGGTAAAAATCTTCCCCACAAAATATTTGCAGGTTCTGAATTTAACCTGTTGAGTATAAATTAACTTGCGGTGGTTTTTTTATGGCAAGTTCAACGCACCATAAATCCAATGCAAGCTACACGTTTAGTTTAATTTTAGTTCACAGAAGAATCTTTTTTAAATTATCTGAGACAGACATACAAAAAGATAGTTTGTTTACGTCGCACTTCTGAGATGAAACGCACATACACGCGCGCAATCACATACACACACCTGTCTGTCAGTCTGTCTGCCACAATACTGCATATAATCTTCGACAGACATCGATTTAAAACTCTCAAGAATTCCTTACAGATTAAACCTATTCGCCGGTACCACTATCACCTGCACCGACGGCAAATTAAGTCGCCGATTAGATGACGTTACATGAAGACTGCACCAACTCGTGAAACCAAAAGCAAGGAATGAGACAGCACAGCTCAGAGGAGCATGCCACAGTGGCTATACAGACTGCACGTGTGTGCTCTACTCGCTGATGGAACATGCTGGCTATTACTTCGGGACGTGTTTCCATTCCGACGTCAGCGTCTGTTGCATGTTTGCGTGCAAATAACTGTGTTAGTACAGCTAGTCCAATCAGTGTGGCAGTCGCAGGCGGTGGCAACAACTTCGGAGGTCGTGTGGATATCAGAACTGTCGTCTCCGCTCGTATATCTGAACTGAGAGTATAATTGTAAGCAGGTCTGTGTAATAGTACCGTTGGTCTATATACCAACTAGCTGTCTTGTCGTTGTACGAGAGATTGCATGCATGTAGAGGAGGAAAGCCTGACACTGTGTTGGCCGGGGGATATTTAGTTGTCAGGGTCTACGTCCAGGAAATTAACCGTCCTCCCCTCTCGCGTAGGCCTAACTTAACTGAACTGAGAGTATAATTGTAAGCAAGTCTGTGTAACAGTACTGTTAGTCTATGCACTAGCTCGCTGCCTTGTCGTCGTTATACGAGAGATGGCATGCTGCTTAGCGGAGGAAAACCTGACAATCTTTATTGGCCGGGGGATATTTCGTTGTCAGGGTTTCGGCCCAGGAAATTATCGTGTATGTCTGATTTGAAGGCATTTCCTCATAGTATGATTTTCGAATCACACACACACACACACACACACACACACACACACACACACACACACACACACACACACACACACATCCTGATATTACGTCCACCACGCCCATATCCGCCATGG
Source organism: Lepetodrilus schrolli (assembly GCA_032361225.1). NCBI lineage: Eukaryota > Metazoa > Mollusca > Gastropoda > Lepetellida > Lepetodrilidae > Lepetodrilus > Lepetodrilus schrolli. The sequence goes on along the minus strand of JAUTBT010000815.1, from coordinate 2,892 downwards.
CCAATTCCACTAGTACATGATATAGTTTTCTGACAGGCGAAAAACATACCCGTACAGCGAACGATTTATTCCCGCGTCTGATAATCCGGTATTATGTCAATTGGCTCGAATTACATTAACGTACGCCCCATGGCATCGTTGGTCGTTTTTTTAACTAAAAGAAGAGAAGACGAATAAGAAGAAATACAGTATATTAGTATATACCATCACCCGATCACTAGCAAAGACGATAACCGCCGTCACAGTAGACGGTGTCAGGGAAGATTAGTCGATCCTGCAGAAGATACCGGCGAGATATAATGCTCTCATATTGCCGCTAGAGGAAGTACGAATCGTTCCTGATGCACAGCGTGCGATCGTGTTCGGGCCATCGAGATAACCGCGCATCTAACATTACTGATGCGCGATAACACGTATTTATTTAATCTTTCAGCATTATAATTGTACCGCAATTCACAGACGAGATGTAGCAATGCCAATGATATACATACGTGCACTTGTGTTTATATACACCGCCTCGTTAAGACCGAGCAGACGTCGAGTGCCTATACAATGTAAAGTTCACATATACGAACGTAAAAAAACCCCAGAAGATATCTAGGAGGATTATTATATTTAAACTAACGATGTAATTCGAATTACGTGTTCCGGAATTTTTTTCTGGTGATACAATGTTTGAAGGCAAATAGTTCAAACGATTTATGATAAATGTCATATGTGAATTCTTAATATTTCAGTTTAGATAGTTTTTAGAACACTATTTTCCTAATGACAATTTTTGACTCCCAAAGGAAATGCAAACTGATCCATGGATTGAAGTAATAATACGTGATGAGCATACTTTAGAGCGTGGAGTAATAATAGTAATGATGATGATGATGATGATAGTAGTAGTAGTAGTAGTAGTAGTAGTAGTAGTAGTAGTGGTAGTAGTAGTAGTAGTAGTAGTAGTAGTAGTAGTAGTAGTAGTAGTAGTAGTAAGCACTAATAATAATAGTTGGTGTAGACATGTCATTGATTCTGAGTTGACATCGTTTTCCATGGTGTGTCACCGATTGGGGAAAAGCTTGAGACAGCTTTGTGTTACGGTAAGACCCAGTGATCCACAGCTGGTACTGATGTGAACAAATGTTACTGATATCGAATCCCAACTTTTAAACCTCCACCAAGGAGAAGATACCGAACCCAAAACGAGATTCTAGGGTCTACACATATTGATATCATCATTATCATCATCATAATCATCATCAATTTCTGTCTTGTGATTGAATCAAAAAGCAAGACTCGTTATTATTAAGAACCCACAACGTGCGCCATTTGTAGTACTTGGATGTTGAAAAAAAAATCATCCGTATAATTTAAGTTGTTGTTTATGAGGAGCTTTCAAAGGTGAAACGGTTCTACTCGTAAAAAAACACCCTATGAATGAATGAATTAGTGCTTCCCGGCGCAGCGGGAATATTACACCCATACACAACAAAACTCTTTCTCTAATGAGAGAGAGGGAGAGAGAGGGAGAGAGAGAGAGAGAGAGGGAGAGAGGGAGGGGGGAGGGGGGGAGAGAAAAGAGAGAGAGGGAGAGAGAGAGAGAGAGAGAGAGAGAGAGAGAGAGAAGAAAGATGCAGGAAGAGAGTTGTAACTAATAAGTGGTGCATTACATTCTGCATACACAGTGCGTTAATTATGACTGCTAGTATATCATAGAGGGATCAGGGTATGGAGCTCCGTTAGGGTATTCTCGCTTTTAAAATTGATTTCACCCCATGTTTACTTTTACTTGGCCATTAAAAAATCAACATGTCGGCGACGTGCTGCGGAGTTATGACGCTAGGGAAGGAATTTCGCAGTTGGTATCGTAGAATACTTCAAAAAGTATTTCCCTGTTCTTTTCCACATAAATACATCTCACTTTTTTTTTCTAGCGATATATCCGATTGTCTGGAAAGTATTTGAGGCTATGCTTCCATAAACCCAAAGAACAATACTTTTTGTTATCATGTAAATCTCAATTACTAATAAATATATTAATACCATCTGTTTTCAGGTTTATTTTATGTTTTGCAGTTACAAAAAACAAACACATTCGCTGTATAGCTATAGGTTGACTTCCTATTTTAATTACCATTTTACTGTGTTTTAGAAGACGTAAATCTAAGATATATGTACACAGTTTGCATAGCAAAATTTGAAGTAAATCCATAACTATCTCTGAATTTAGCCGTTATTCCAAAGAATGTATGGTTTTAACCACCCGCGCACGCGCACGCGCACGCGCACGTGCGTACACACGCGCGCACAAACACACACACACGTAAATAATAAAACAAAAACGTATTCTGGTGGCCATACTGTAATGAAACCGCCGTACAGAAATAAAGCTGATCCCTGGCTTATACACACATCCATTAGCATATGCTCTACTATTCCTACAATGTGTTAAAAAGAAATTTCAACAAAATTACGGAAGTCAACAAAATTAAACAGCAATGGCGTATACCCATATGCCTTTACTTCAACCGGCTCTGCGTCGCTCTTCTAATTGGTTCACGGAACCAGGCATTGCACGTGGTAAATATATTGTTTGCCACCGAGAACTTTGCTAATTGGCGTGCTTATTGTTATTTAACATGGGATGAGGCGTTTTGCCGATAATGGCCGAAACCAGACGACGGAATTACTGACGTCTAAAAGGTTCAAAGATATCGTCGCGATGGGGAATCCCTTTGGTATATGGAGAAGGCGTGGGTATCTCTTCAACTGATTTTCCTTAATGGACCTTAACCGAAACAGTTTCAGAAGAACGTACTATGCTTACTTGTGTGTGTGTGTGTGTGTGTGTGTGTGTGTGTGTGTGTGTGTGTGTGTGTGTGTGTGTGTGTGTTGTGTGTGTGT
>JAUTBT010000814.1:0-11022 GCA_032361225.1 Lepetodrilus schrolli | reverse complement strand
ATCATACCATCTAGCCTCTATGGCATGGTCGCTTCATTCGCAGGAATTAAAATAATAATATTCTGTGCTTCGTTTTGAATTTTCATGTACATAAAATGGAGAAATTAGTAAGTTTCTATAGCACGTCGTTTCGATGATTTACCGAATAACAAAACGTATATAAAGTAGTGGTCGTTCACCTAGGTATATGATCTATCGTTATTCATAAGAATCAGTGGTTGACACTCATTATTAAGCCGCCATTCGACAGTCATTGCCAGGGTTAGTGTGCAGCAAAGCGGTAGCCCACGTGACTGGGAACCAGGATGGCCGGCATTCGACAGCCATTGCCAGGGTCAGTGTGCAGCAACGCGGTAGAACCAGGATGTCTATATACTTGCTTGTTTTCATAAACTTACTTGAATTGCATTCTTATTACTGGTTATTTCAAGGTATTTTGGTAACATTTTAATAAATACTATTATATACATGTTTGCACATAATATATGGCAGAATTAGGACAATCATATGGCAAAATTAGGAAAATATTTCCCGTTTCTATTGGTTGGGAATTCTTAATCTTGTTTTCCATTGGTAATAACAATGGTTTTTACATACTATAGACATGACCTTTTGATGAATTAGGCGATGCTTGTATGTCCTGGAATAACCATTACTCAAAGAATATAATTATAATAAAATCAAATATAAATATTAAGCAGAAAGACACTGAATATATTGGATATCGTTATATGATATAGATGTGTGAGGAATTCGTTTCTGTGACGTACAAGGTTCAACATAGATAAACGCCTCCACACACGTGGTCATTTTTGACTGGGTTTCACCCCTTAGATTTTATTAGACTTTTGATATGTTATTAAGGGGTGGAATAGAAAGCATTTCTGTTGCAATTTGTGGTTGGTGTTTCGCTATTTTGACTGGACTACCATTTGTTTAGGAGTTTATTTAAGTTCTAATACAGCATTTCCCACCTAGTCAGTTTAGTAAACACCACTCTATGCGTTTACTGTACTATGACATGATATGATTACTGTAAATCAGGAAATTAATGCGAACAAGATATTAATGCGAAATATGCGATTGGCTTATGGCCTCATTTAATTCCTATGCATTAAATACATTCTGTATTTTAAGACCAAGTATATGGACTAATGTGATATGAATTCACTCCTCATATGATGTTGTCCGTATTTTCCTGACGAAACGTTGAGTAATACGATAGTTTTGATGATGCCATAATGTTGTCTCTCTTCTGTTTTGCTTTTGTATTAATCTTGGTATTTTCTTTTCTTTATAACGTACTTGGACCTGCTGTGTCTTAGTAATTTCGAAGAAGATAACAACTATCAAATATGTTTTTCAACCGGATTTTATATCGTCCTGCACCCTCAACAACCCGGACATCCCCTACGGGGCCCATAACAAATTAGTAGTCACGGGCATAGTGATGTCATGCTAATAAGCGCCTGAGGATATCAATATCCTATCAATATCGCGTCAGAAAGGTAACTTTCGCGAACATTGATGCCGGGCCCCCCGGGGCGGGATTTCAACCTGAAACCTTGGCTCCGAAGTCCAACTGTTTTACCACTGCGCTACCACCCGCCCCAGTTTGCTTTGAAAGCAAGTAGCTAATAAATATTGTATTAGCGTGAGCATACCTGTGTATGTCCATATACAGGTTTAATTCATTACAGTAAATATGAATATGTATATGTTATAGGGTAGATAAATAAATAATATACCAAAATCCAGTTGTGTTTACGGATGGGATCCCCATATCCCAACGGCAACGAGCTCCAGAATAAAGTCATCCCAATCAACTCACAAGTATTGTGATATGTTCCACAGTACCGCTGTTTCAGTTCCATCTCTGCAGAGTAGGTGGATGATTATGTCTACAGAAATTCAGAGGAACTGTCGACCCTGTGCTCGGTGCAGTATGTAGTAACGTTTGGTTGCGGTAAAGTTATTTCCGGTGAAATGTAAACTGGTAGCATATGAGTACAACATCAATCAACAACGATTCATTATGGGAAGACCTACGCACAGGTGTCCTCCATTGTCAACGACAGAAGTCCCGCCCTGTGATATTCCATCCATATAACCATAGACTATGATCGTAGCACACAGATACACACAGATACACACATATACACAGATACACACATATACACACAGATGAGCAACATCAACGGTTACCTTGACCTGCTACATATGGGATCGCTTGAATCGAAGGGTACTAGATCCACCAAACAATGGTACAGCAGAATACAATAGAACGACTATTGAAGAATGGTGACAGATCACCAACTTACGTCATCAGGCATATTCATTTCCACTAATTCGATGTGGCCTCGTATTACATCTAATATTGATGCTTGCGAGAGAACAATTTCATCGAATATTAAGTAAGGTCCTGTGCCTCTTTAATGTGTTCCTGTATAGCAGATGCAAATAATGTTTTGGCACAGCTGTCATTTACCATTAATATATCTGACCAATACTTCACCAGAATATTACTAGATACTTGCCTTTAGTAACGCGCTTGGGAACATTATTTATTTTTTTACTTTGTATTTATTATTATTCAATGTTCAACTGGCGTCACTGGCGGATTGTGGGTGATGGGACTTTACGGAAGTGGAACAGACGTAGGACAATTTAAGAAAGGGATCAATATGAACATACTCAAGCTGCTATACCATATTACAGATTCCACCAACTATGGCCACCACTCCATCGCACTGACGACTACTACACGTACATCCGGTTTAGCATGCGCGTACAACATGCGCGTACAACATGCGGTATAACATGCGTGCGCTATTATAAAATATGCATGCATGATGTGTATCGTCGTCTCTCGTCGAGATTAAAGATTTTCCGGAACACCGAGTTGGTGTATCTAATCAAAGTACCTCCGATTCTCGTATCCCCGCGACGATGTTATAAGCTTCGCCTCCGGTGCATCTTTATTCAAGATTCAGACAAATTTCACACTTTCGTTACCATGGGTGTGTCCTCGATTATTTTCAGAATAGTTCTGTCTCCTAAAGTATTCCACTGAGAGTTGGCACATGGCTGTACTTCTGGTGTGAGTGAAAGGAGTACGCTTTACAGTAATTATGCCATTGGCCTGAATGGATACGCTTCAATGACACGACACGAAGTGCTGTCCCCTAGAGTCGTATTAAACAGGGGTTGTTGTCACGTATGTTATGCCCCACAGCAATAAACCATAAAAGGCGAATTATTCCAATAATTCAATAGAGCGAATGCTGATATCTGAACATCATTGGCTGTGTTCATCGTTAGATATAAAAGTTTGTTGTTACACATTCATTCCCAGCTAAACTAAAGTACGATACGTATTGTTTTGTCAATAACATATATGGTCGTATGTCCCGACTTAAATATATAGAGTGAATGTACTTTAATATTCAGCAAAGATATAGCCATCCAATAAAGAATTTAAGTAAGTACCAATTTATTTCTAGTCAGAACATCTTTATTGCATGGTATTTTATTACACTTTCATTCGCTTTCAGACATTAAAAGATCATTAAGATATAACTGTTCAAACTGAATAAAGTGCACTTGATTAAATATAATGCAAATGTAATGGTCTCAGTCGGCTTTTATCTCGCAAATCGCTGTAGGATTTATAACTCTTAACCGAGTTGTACTATGGAGCAACCCGCCAAACGGCAGGACATTAACTCGTATAGACTGGACAAGTTTGGTTCAATCTGCCGATACAACTAATTTACTGCGATAGATGTGACTTTGATGGTCAGTTCCTAGAACTAATGACTCGATTCTTTATCTGCAAATCGTCTATCTGTTGCCAGTTCCCCTATATCGTCCAGTCCGATCAGTTCCAATTCTTTCACTAGCATTTCTACATCAGATTAACCAAACTACATCCGCGCTGCAATCATTCGATATTCCCAAGACCGTCAATGAAAGTTTATGTTCTGCTCCCGCAATACAAGTATGTGACATGCATCTCTAGCTCTGGAGCGGGGGAAGCTGGGCGGGAGTACCATATTGGTATGGGTCTAATGTCACCATGTCAAATATAAACTCATACATAATACAATGTAGTAGTATATCACAGAGATTCCATGAATGTCTGTAACAGTCGACTGATAAAATGGTAAGAGGAAACAAATGTAACAGTGCATTAGATAAGATTCAGGATATTTTGGTTTAATAGTATTACAGGTAATGTTGGTCTTCTAAACGTCCAGCCTACCACCCCGCGTAATGCCATGTCCTCGTACTATATCATAGTCGGTTTACTAACTCAACTGCATTTGATTGCAATTGCAATAATTATAATATGGAAAAAAAAGTAATACTGATCAATAATGGAATGGGTTTTTTTTCAAATGAGGCAAATATATATATATAGTTCTATAGTAATTAATTCTAAAATAATATATCAACAATGCTAATCGAGACAATGTGGAAAAGACCTACCTTAAATCATAGGCTGGCACGCAGTTGTCGCCTGGTGAACGACAAACGATGCTACTTTGATATTGAACGTATGGAGCATTGCAGTCAATAATCACCCGCCTATTGATATATACAACAATAAATCATGTCGTAAATTGACGCGAACAAGCTAGCAATTGACTGTCTTTTGAAGCAGCATTGATCTCGTGAATGCGCTCCGTGCTTCCGGAACAGGAATGTCCAGGAATAATAGGATAACATTTGACACCTGTGCTGAGAACCATTGCCAGTCATACATGTCAGAAATGTATAACCATGACTCACAGGTACTCAAACATTGACTGATACCTGTTCACACGAGCAGTCTGTTACCAACACCGTTTAATCGCACGTTTAAGTGACATGCCGTAACACATTGCAATACAGCATTTCTTCTACATGTCTCATAGTCTCATAGGTGTGTGTTAAATAAGTATATAGGCATTCGTATCTTGAATTGGGGTTTACAGCCGTTTATATCACGGCTTGTCGGTTTAGGGCAGGAGGAAACCCGCAACATCCGTAGCGCTGAATGTTGCAGTAAACCTGCGAGCATCGGCTGGTACTGACTAGACCATTGCCACTCTACAGACAGCGCATCTTATCAATATCGCGTCAGAACTTCCGCGAACATTGATGCCGGGCTTTGAACCTGGAACCTTTGGCTTCGAAGTCCAACGTTCTACCACTGCGCTACCACCTGCCCCTATATAGGCATAATTCATAGGGATAGATTATCTATCTACATGACTTGACTGTACATACATATATGGAAGTATGCACGTTAATACTGATGTGCATACGGTACATAATATTATAAACGAAAACACCATACAAATAACATTAATTTGGATGTTATGAAATACTCGATAGCTCCGTCAACGTATCGTCATCTTCACTCGTAAAGTCTGGTGAATAGTCAATGTTAATATTTGAACAGGGATAAAGATGTATAACTACGTGTATCTTTCACACTTGCATTACGTCGACATGGTTGATTACTGGCGTGGTGTATATGTACTAACATAGCGCTGTAACCTCTACTGTGAACAGAATGGGCACACATCGATATTTTGCAATCAAAATGACGATAACCAGTGCTAACCTAATTTCAATATGGCGGTACCAAGCGGTGACATAACACAAACCAGCATTCAGTAGCGCTTGGCCTCGACCAACTTTAGTTGTAGGGTTTGAGTTGTAAGATGATAAGTAGGTTTAGTTATTGGCTTAGTGTCCAGACACCGGCATGCATATTTGTACATCTAATGAAAATCTATCAGATTTATCATATTATTTGAGGACATATCTCGTCAATAATAGATTATACCTGGTCCAATGTTTTCCATATTGACTGTAAAATATATGATAGAGGTAAACTGCTTGCACAATTCTATTGATATCAGGTTTTGGCTCAAAGCTGTTGTTTGAGGTTTGATGAGCATCCCAGGGCCAGGCTGAGGTTGATGTGATTCCATAGTTTAGTTGAACCCTATGGCTTTACAGTAAGCATGTACCTGTAGTAGTAGTAGTAGTAGTAGTAGTAGTAGTAGTAGTAGTAGTAGTAGTAGTAGTAGACGTCTGTATTCAAAGCTATATTAATTCACACCTTGTAAGTTGGCATTGTGTATTGTCAAGCCATATTTAGTGATAACATTTATTGACATATATAGTGTACATATTCAATAGACTCACCTTGTATGTTTTTCTTTGCATATTCATGCCGTTTACATCGTTACCGCTACATCTGAAAATAAAGAAACCAATAATTATGTGATATTTAATATAAGTACTAGTGCACTATTGTATTTGATGTACCGAGCATTTCGCCTGCAGCAGTTTCCTAAGTCGATGTTTACCCTGCTTTAATAAAGCTAATAGCAGACCATGCCACAATCCTGATGCATCTCATCTCTGAATCTGACTTCTGGTATATTGATAGGATGTGCTATCTGAAGAGTAGCAATGCAGATATTATTATTGTTCTGTTAGTACTAGCCGGTGCTCGCAGGTTTAGTGCAACATTCAGCGCTACGAATGTTGCGGGTTTCCTCCTGGCACGTCGTGATATAAGTGAAAGAATCTTGAAATCGACTATAAACCTTAATTCTTTTGTTTAAATGAAAAGGAAAAGGAAAACTATGACGTGACTCAGAGCAACACATATAAGGTTTCCTTAATAAGGAAATCTAACGAACATCTAAATTAAAGTTTCCATGTCGGGTATCATTTGGATTTCTGCATGAGAAGCCGATCGGAAACCTATAGGAATGATGCATCGTAGATTGTCAGATTCTCAAAGACAACCAGTTATATCGTGTATGGGACCAGACCAAGGGCCATATTTTAAGATGTCTCTGATCTATGTGGGACACCAAATGATCATAGTGGAACTGAAAAGATAATCTCATCATTCCATATAATTATTTCTAACAAAATTATTTTCCAAATAATATGTATGTTTAGCAATATCTTCTGTCTGCAAACGTTATTCTATACTATGTATTGTTTAATGTCTATCAATGTCGTATTGTTATATGTATAACCGGGAGACAAGTTCAGATAGCCATTAAGTTGGGTGTTCATGAACCCCGGAAGACTTGCAAAATAAATACTGTTTAAAAATACATATTGTCGATGTTGTGTCACATTACGCCAAGAAAAGTGAGAATGTAGACTTATTCGGAGATTCGTAGATTTATCGCAGTAACGAACAAGCACACATACCTTGCGAGTCTGTCGTGTATTAATATGGTGAGACCAAACTATGTACTCGACCAGGCCGTGTATAAGTTGAAGTAATATTACTACAATGTCCATTGTATAGCTCATCTAACTGTAGCTCATCTAACTGTACACCGATGAATCTACAGATCATTTCTGTCGGCTTCTTTTTCTAACATCACCACCTCCATACTATTCCTTTAATTTGTAATTTACAGTGATGTCATTTACAGTGATGTCATCATTTACAGTGATGTCATCATTTACAGTGATGTCATCATTTACAGTGATGTCATCATTTACAGTGATGTCATTACAGTGATGTCATTTGCAGTGATGTCATTTATAGTGGTGTCATTTACAGTGATGTCATCATTTACAGCGATGTCATTTACAGTGATGCATATTCGTTAAGAGGCTGTACAATGGTCTAGTGTTTGCTGCACGCTCAGCCTGATTGCCAATAGTCTCCTATTACACGTTGATGTCGAACACGACCCCAGTCAGAGGTCGCTCATCCTTCATATAGATTAATGCTTTATTGCTGAATACGACTAGTATATTGGAATGACTCACCGATAAATGATGACCTGTGAAACTACTTAATGTTCATCGAGCATAATATTGGACCTCGATTATCTTACCGTTACCGGGTGACATGTTGGGTTTTTTTGGGGTTTTTTTTAATTGGGGTTTAGAGTCGCTTTCAAGATTCTTTCACTTATATCACTTGTCAGTTTAGGGCAAGAGGAAACCCGCAAAATCCGTAGCGCTGATTGTTGCAGTAAGCCTGCGAGCAACGGCTGGTACTAAGATGACCACGGATGATAACTGCATTGCCACTCTACAGACATCGCATCCTAACAATATCGCGTCAGAAAGGTAACTTTCGCGAACATTGATGCCGGGCCACCCGGGGCGGGATTTGCACCTGAAACCTTGGCTCCGAAGTCCAACTGTTCTACCACTGCGCTACCACCCGGTGGCATGTTGTGCACACTTTCAGTAGTTCGTGCAGAGCACAGGAATAGTAATCATACATAGGCAATTATTAAAGTTTTTTAAATAGTACGCTATATTTAACCTTTTCGGCGTTCTATAAATAGACCGTGTACATGCCATGGCGCTAGAACAAACTACAACTATTTAACAATAATTAAATGAAGCTGTATAAAGTATTTTCAATCATATGAACAACTGTTCCAATGGAAGACTGTAACTTAAGAACTATTTCTTAAGAATAATGTAACGTACACATACGCGCGCGCACACACACACACACACACACACACACACACACACAGAGAGAGATATATAGGGAAAGCGTGCATACCATCCATTGACCAATGAAAGCACACGTGGCTCAGCAATCACTATATACAAGTTCACAAGTGTTCTGCGAGAGCTTGGATGATAAACGCTCGAATACGTCTTTATATTATCTCAATTCAGTAGCTATGTCCCATGCGTACACATCTTTTCTCTGAAGGAATAACACAATAGAGAGGCAAGATGCGTATTTGAATCGCCCACAGCAAACCTAGTAAACAGTATTGATTACAAACGTTAGTAATGTGTGTGATATATCTATAGGGATGCGTTACTGTCTGTTCCTCTGGGAGAGCTGGTAGTCATTCATTATTCGGCAGGGAGACATATATCGACTGTGACCCGAATTGAATTGGCTGTCCGACAATGCCCAATTGGCGATTACAGGAAGCCGTGTGGAGATTACCTGAAAATAATCCCAACATACATCACATACATGTATGTATGGATGTTCGGCTTCCATTTCCAATTTCTATTTTAGAGATTGTGTATATAGAGTGTGGCATTATATGGGAGTTATTATTAATCACATATATGTGTCATTATTCACTGCTGGGATGGAGTGACAGTGCTGATAGTATAGTATTGCAATGCCATTCAGTATTATCATTATCCACTGCGTTGATATGCAAATTGTATGTTATGTGCTGGTACAATAATTATCCCATATAAACCAATTATTTACACTATAGCCTTCCTCGTACCAAGATGTTTCATTAAAACTAGGCTTTTTCAATTGTCGATTATGTAGGATGAGGACATTCGTTAGTTTGTTGACCGTGCGGGTTGATCTCATACTTCATCAATGGCGGTCTACACGCTGTGACAATTAGCGAAAGCATCGTTAATGTAAACTAAACAGAGGACCAACGATGTGACCACTAGTGGGTCATTAGAACGTGTCCAATACGAATTATATGGAACCCTTAGGCGCACCGTGAACAAATCTAGTCCGTGTTGAATATACTTGACTGTTCTACCCAAGTGTAATTATTAAACTCGGTCAAGTACCACTCACACGTGTAGCTAGCGAGCAATGCCAAGTAACATGTGTAGATGTGGGTGATTACGTATTCAAGATGCATCGGTTGTATTATCCCTTGCGAGTTGAGAAGGAAAATGAATGCAGACTGGTGACCTAAAGTTGTAATAAAGGACAAACGTGAAAAACACTGTTTAAACAATTAAAATATACATTGGTATTACATACATGAGATCGTGTTTCATAATCTGAAATGTAATGCATTAGAAATGGTACTATTGTATTTTTCTTGCCAATATCTCGGCTTAAGTATACATGTATATACTGTATACTATAAACATAGCATTTGCTATTAATCAGTAAAGCAAGGATTGGTCGGCTCAGAATCAGTATACCTGTGTCTGAGTGGGGTATCCATGTTTTATCTGCGGCATGTGATATACCAAGTGAGTTAGCACTATAAAAACTGGTGGAAATCCAGACTAGTACAAGCAGTACATATGCATGCAAGCCATGTTGTGAGTAAAGAAAACCTTGAAAGTGGTTTTTAACCCCAAATCAACCAACAAACCAAGCTACAGTATATCAATAATGCTACATATACGCCACTTTGAATACTGATCTAGAGTATGTATCAGTGTGTGTCCTATTGTATTTAAGTAAGTATAAACTGTTTTGACAATATAGGTATACATACATACACTAGATGGGTATTAACAATGCGTTATGTTAATTTATTACCAGTAAGTCTTTCTATAAGCCTGTTCATTTAAGTAGAGCCCGTGTTTTCTTTTTCAATTCATAAATTACACGGGTTTCACACAGTTTTCGTGAAAATGGCCCAAAACCCCAGTAGATTCTGGCTATGCATCATCACCAACATGTGCATTGACGATTTAACAGTGTTTTTAACATTTCCACTACATTAATGTTATTGTTGCAGTGTGCACGAATAGACCACGATGGTGATCCATCTGCAGCAGAAACTCCACGCAGAGTCCGCACGATCGTCTCATGGCATTCCACGACAGCTAAGGACACCTGCCTGGTTCAGAACAGACCGACGTCAAAGAGAAATAATTCCTGACATTGACAGGGCATTTTACTTCCGCCTAGAACTGAATGACAATACTGATTCGGGCAGTGACATTTTGTAGCTACTGATGTTGGGTTAATGTTAGCTATCACTCAAATGTGAGTCTTGTTTCTATTAGCAATGACAAAGCTTCAGTTCCGAGTGCATGTCATCAATATCTATGGATTCTGTATCGCTGCACGTGCTTGCTGCTGGACAATATACTTTGATATTTATGCTCTATTTCATCTCATATTTTATAGTCGACAATTATTATTACTATAATTATTATTATTATTATTATAATATAATGTTTTACTATATCATATCATATCATCTCATATATATATATATATATATATATATATATATATATATATATCTATATATCTACACATATAAC
>JAUTBT010000813.1:0-11023 GCA_032361225.1 Lepetodrilus schrolli | reverse complement strand
GTCTTTAGGCGGGGTGCAACTGATATCGGAGAAAGGGTAGGTCTGGACACTGAAGGCGGGGTGCAACTAATGTTAGAGGAAGGCTAGGGGGAGTCTTTAGGCGGGGTGCAACTGATATCGGAGAAAGGGTAGGTGTGGACACTGAAGGCCGGATGCAACTAATGTTAGAAGAAGGCTAGGGGGAGTCTTTAGGCGGGGTGCAACTGATATCGGAGAAAGGGTAGGTCTGGACACTGAAGGCGGGGTGCAACTAATGTTAGAAGAAAGGTAGGAGAAGTCTTTAAGCGGGGTGCAACTGATATCGGAGAAAGGGTAGGTGTGGACACTGAAGGCGGGGTGCAACTAATGTTAGAGGAAAGGTAGGAGAAGTCTTTAGGCGGGGTGCAACTGATATCGGAGAAAGGGTATGGGTGGACATTGAAGACGGAATGCAACTATTATCAGTTTAATGGTCGGGATAGGCATTAGACGGGTTGCAACTGATGTTAGACTAAGGGTAGGAGAAGCCTCTATCAGGCGAGTTATATTCACAGAAATATTCATCGGCCTGAACATCTAGAAATGGTTTAGTTATCTAAATCTAGCGTTATTAATCATAGAGAAATTAGATTCCAGTCAACCCCTGATATGAGGAGTCGCGGAACAGTTATTAATCCCTGACTCAAAAAATGAGATTATTGTTTTCATAGATTACGTCCAGAAGCTTTATGTGGCTATACCCATCGTAGGACTGTTTATACAACTAATATGTAGTTTGAATCGAAGATCTAAGATAAAGAACTGATTTGCAGTCTTTTGGATAAAGCCTGTGTATTCATACTGAGGCTATTGGAATTAGCGACAGATGTCATTTAGTTCAACATCAATCTGTATAAGGCCATTTCCAATGCATTTTGAGTTTCATCACAGAGACCTACTTCCAACTGCTTGTCGGGTTTTCTTATTACGATAGTATGTATTAGTATTAGTATTCAAACAGTAGTTAAAAGGATAATATGAGTAATAGTAGTAGTAATAGTAGTTGTAATGGTAATAGTAGTGTTAGTAGTAGTAATAGTAGTAGTAGTAGTAATTGTTGTAATAATAATAGTAGTAGTAGTAGTAAGTAGTAGTAGTTGTTGTAATAGTAGTAGTAGTAGTAGTAAGTAGTAGTAGTAGTAGTTGTAATAGTAGTAGTAGTGTTAGTAGTAGTAGTAGTTGTTGTAATAGTAATAGTAGTAGTAGTAGTAGTAAGTAGTAGTAGTTGTTGTTGTAATAGTAGTAGTAATAGTAGTAGTAGTAGTAGTAGTAGTAGTAGTGTTAGTAGTAGTAGTAGTAGTAAGTAGTAGTAGTAGTAGTAGTAGTAGTAGTAGTAATAGTAGTAATAATAATAATATGTAGATGTATATAGCGCAAGTGTTTCATGCACCAAGACATGCTCGGAGTGCTAGAAAAGAATAAAAAATATATGTCTATATTGCTCAAAGTTATATATTCTATTAAATTTAATTTTTCTGCACAGAAACTTTATTCATCCCGTTACAGTATCGTATTCTTCATTAAATTTTCACAATCGGTATCTATATCTTGATATTTTGTTTAACTGGATGTCCGGAGAAGTAAATATCACAATAATATATGCCATCAGCTGATGACGTATTCATGTCTGATCAGCTGATGATATGTCGCGTGTCAACTACTTACTATATACAGGTTGTCGAATCGCAATATTTAGAAATACTGTGTTCTAAATTGTCGAGCCGCTGAACTTACTGTATACTTTATATTAAGTCTGAAAATTGAAATTAGTTTTTGGAGGTTGATAAACATGTTCTAAATAGGCTAAAGTTATTTGACCAGAGGTGATACTGAATGGAATTGAATTGAATTGCTAGTATAAATTTGTGGAATATAGTAAATATAGTAGTATATTATAACACTGATGTCCATATGAAGAAGAACATGAAAGCTATTGGAGCACGTGCATGATAAAGTCCAGATGAATTAAAGAAAGTTGATAATACATTATCCTTCTTGAAACCATTATTTGGAGAGAGAGAGAGAGAGAGAGAAATAAGAAGGCTCGTCTATTTATGGTACAATGGAGGTTTTTGCGCACTGTTGAGCGTTGGTGAAGGAACCATTACTGTGTTGATAAAACTACTACAAGCCGAGCGTAAACTACACGTGTATCTATTTCACTGATACCAACATTTTAAAGTCTATTCTTTACTTAGACAGAAGGAGTTTTTTTAAAGTGAAAACCAACAAATCACAAGTTGTCATAATAAATGTAATTAGCAACATGTCGGTCACTTTGTGGCCCTGAATCTGCTATAATTACGCCACTGGTCGATGGTTGTTTACGAAAGCTTACGACCTCCATGTCAAACACCGTCATATTGGTGTGTTTACGTGATGTCAATGTCATTAACCTTCTCCGTGCTGGGGGCAATCAGAGATGCAACATACAAACCAACAGAAAGAAGGTTTAAGTAAGTTATTGTTTGAGGTTCAAAAAAGTACTAACGTTTGTGGATAGGTACACATTGCACGTCGAATATGTTTGTTAACTGCTTACGTTGTAAAGAAATACAGAAATAAAACTCATTGCTTCGAAAACTAATTGATTATGTAAGATGTAATGGTGTCAGAGTGTGTGTGTGTGTGTGTGCGTGTGTGCGTGTGTGTGCGTGTGTGTGCGTGTGTGCGCGCGTGTGTGTGTGTGCGTGTGTGTGTGTGTGACTGTTTTCCTGTAAATGTGCCTGTACAATGATTTAAAGTCGTCAATGTATTTTTTAGATGACGAGATTATTAATGTACATAGATTATACAAAGTTACCCTTTAAGTTTCTTTAAAAGATCATTGTAATACTCGTACACTAGTGGTACTGTATTGTAGTAGTGTATCCAATTACACATTGGCTTCAGTAAACTATTTGCATTGTGTTTACACTTAATATGAACTCGAATGGTTATATTAATAGTAATAAACTGAACAAGACCATATTTGGCCTAAATGACCTTATATAGACAAACCAAGAAAATCCGAAATTCCGTTAAATAGTGGCTCGACATAAATCAATTACAAAGCTTGCAATAATTTGCTTTGTTAATTAATTCTCACATCGACGTTTCTCAACTACACATGGTCCCATTATCGATCGTAACAGTGCTTAACTGGAAATCCAATTGTGCTGGACATTGGGAACAATCATTAGCTTGGGAAGCCAGACTGGCGTATATTTAGTTAGTAGTCTCTCCACTACCGTGAACATAGGTGGCAGGGGCTTGCAGGGACAGATTCAATAATATTTACTTCGTAGTAACACCAAACAGCCTCTGTGATAAATACACAGACGCTGATGAATTTTTTATACAAGAAAATGTCAGAACCATCAAACGATTATCTTTAGTTCCCCAAAATCAAGTTAACTTCATCGGACATTGTGTAGATGTGATCATATCTACACCAGTATAATACATGTATGTACATTCACTGAATCATAAACATTGGCATATTTAAATTTAATATAGGCTTAAACGTAACCTAATGAAAATTTACGGTTTAAAGCCTGTATTTGTCGTATTTAGGTTTATTTTTTAAATAACTTTACTGAACACAGACAATGTATACAAAGAGATACGTGTTGATAATACACACTTAAACAGGCCTCAACGTTACACAATTTTCCAAGGAGACCTTTGGCTCCTGCAGATCCAAAAACACTTAAAATAAGTGAAATACTTGTCGCCAATTGAAAAATTAGGTCGTCATGGCTCCCAAATTAGTCGCTAAATTGAGCACTGGTTATAGAAATATTTTGGGTTTTTTTAAAATAAAAAATATGAATTTAGATATGTACAATGTATACATTAAATAACTTTCACAAATAGCTGTTGAAATTCCCGTGTGCAATGGTTTAACTGGTATGCTGTTTGCATATTCGTATCTGAGAATGGTGCATGAGATGGGTTTGGGTTCAGCAAACCAAGAGTGATTATTGAAATAAAGCTGCCGTTATATCTCTGCTATGGATGCTCACGCTGATCATTATGGTGGATTAAATCGCCATTGCCATCTATAACACTTACATTACATACAGCCATGACCATTTATTTCCCTCCATTTTGCGAAGCGCAACAATGGACATGGAATTGATGTCATCAGTATATGGATACGCGAATCATCCTGAACCTCTTTCTGTTAGGCTGTATTCGATTCACGACTCTACTAGGGTCCCGAGTGTTAGGTCATGGAGCATGCGCAGTGAGTAGCCTACTTGAATCGAACGGAAGGAGTAAACACAGTTAATCAATATGTGGGGGGGGGGGGGAATAATAGGTAAATTGAACTGATTTCTCACCAATAATCTATTGTCAACGTGTTAAAAAAACAAGACGAATATATATTTTTGCTAATGAACCCATGCTTTCGTTCGCCGCCTTGCAACTCTCAGTCGAGTGTTTACTCCTGCAGAAGTGAGGCGTATACACCTGACCTCGCATGACCTCTCTCGGGTAAAACACGAGGTGTTCTATAAATTTTCTATAAATTTCATCACTCGAGTGTCACCCTAGGGATGATAGAGTCGTGAATCGAATACAATCTTCATGTCGCATATCATGTTTTAGTTTATATCTGCCAGTCCCCGGTTACTAATGAATCAACATGCAATGTAGTGATTATGATCAAGTTTAATAACTTTAGCATTAACGATACGTGCCTATAAATTCCGTACGATATATATAACCAGCGGTCAAAGAATGCCCAAACAAAGCCAGACAACTTGCAGAGGCCATTGATGGGCTGGCATTCGCAATGGGAAACCTCATAAAAAAAAGTGCATAACTACATTTGCAAGTCCATTCATAGAACTACTGAAGGCCTCAATAGGATCTATGCTTCTTTTTTGCTAATGCTTTGCCCTGGTCCCGACCAACAGACAGCACAAGAGGAAGTCAGAAACCATTACGTTGTGCCAGTGTGAAAAGTCATGTCATATGTGACCGCACTCCTTTTTAGTCGACTGTTGCGACTGTGAAGTGTGGGGCTAATTACAGTCAAATGTCTGACCCGGGCGTAAGTAGAAAGTCCATTCCTAAAAGTAAGACATATATTTCTTGTTTCCGGATAAAGGACGAGCGAAAAACGGTTGGAAGCAACTTCAGAAATCGATGTAATTTGGACGGGCCAACAAGTAATAATGAGCAAAGTTCCACCCTGGCTGTTCTCGGAGTTTTTGATCACGACTACCTACTACTCAGAGGCCAGAAGGGATGTCCTTTGCTCTAGACGTGCATTTGTCAATAGTACTTTTAACACTTTGATACAAAACACATTTAACACGTTAAAAATATAATCACTTTGTTCTGGAACATTACAAATGTTGCCTTAAAATGAAACTAGTGTAATAATCTGAACGCATTACGTATTCTGCTCGCGGATTACAAATTAAAATTCTAGTACATTAATGTTGAACTATTTAGCCGGAAGGTGCATGATATAGTCTCTTTGTTCTTTTGTTACACGTACCACTTACGAATGTTCATCTGACTCACGGGAACAAGGGCCGTGTTTGGGATGATGGTGTGTGACGACGTCTTAATAAATTATTTCAGGAATTGGGTGCAATAAAACGACCTGGAATTATTATTTGAAATTCATTGCGACTTTAAAGTGCCATTATTCAGAGAATCTATAATCATCACTTTCTCATATTCCCTTTGATTCAATAAAATACCATAAAATGCATGTGAATAAACGTGTATGGTTCGCTGGTAAGGTTATAACGCATGTTTGTTACAGGTAAATAAGTATATAATTTCACAATGTGTAACTACTTACCTACAACGTAAACAAGATCACACGGAGTATTAAAATTTCGCATTAAATATTTGTATCGTGTGTAAAGAAAAGTGTTTACTCTTATTCATACAAATAGATGATATATATGTGTAAGCTGTATAAGAATGTTTACACTCAAACCAAATGCTTAATAGACTATTTTTTACATAATTATAATACATGTCCTGTAACAAGTCTACTCATGAAACCAGTCATATTTCACGTAATAGTATTCACAACTATCCGATGCTCGCAGGTTTACTGCAATATTCACCTTTACCAGTGTTGTAGGTTTTCTCGTGAAGTAAACTGGGAAGTCATGATATTAATGCATTAATCTTGAAAGTAGCTCTAAGTTATAATTTAAAACACACATGAAGTGGAAAACACACACGCAGGCAGCAACAAAAATATAAGCATTCACGTGTACAGTGTAGGACTAAACAGCTGGTTAGTTAACATGAATATTTTCTGACGCGATATTGATAGGATGCGCTGTCTGTAGAGTGGACATGCAGATAGCATCTTTGGTCTGTCAGTACCAGCCGGGGCTCGCAGGTTTACTGCAACATTCAGCGCTACGGATGTTGCTGGTTTCCTCTTGCCCTAAACTGACAAGCCGTGAACATTTTTGAAAGCGACCCTAAACCCCAATTAACACACAAAAACCATGAATGCTCAGGTGAATACATGAAAACAACGCACAATAGACGTAATATTAACCAATACCTTGGTAAACTTTGACAGATGGAAAATCAGCAGACAAATGTTTTGACAAAAAGAAGTATAGAATTTTATGAAGTTCATCTTTATTCCGTCTGCACAATCGTCATGTTTAACCAGAGACACAAAAATGGATCCGCTGTAGGAGATAACAAAAATATTAGAATATACTCCAAATAAAATTACCCGTAAAACATTAATATAACATTCAAATTTGACATTACCATGCATATTATAAAAATTGTTTTAAACATTTAGTTATCATAATACCTGGGCCCCGTTGCTCAAACCAGTTGTAACTACAATTGGTTGTAAGTCAAATTTTAGGTACCCGCTAAAAATGTAAGTCTGTTTGCACAAAACACATTTATTGCTACAATAGTTTTAGCTAACCGTATTGTAGCGATAAAAGTGTTTCATGCAATGGACTTACACTTGTAGCAGGTTCCCAATATTTAACTTGCAATAAATTGTAACTACAACTGTTCTGAACAAGAGGCTCGTGGTCAAGAACATTGTCTTGGATTATAAATCACATGATAATGAATTGTGTCGCTTGTCTGTAAAACCAACTTCAGCCATTGGTTGGATACAGAATATTTTTAAATAATTTACAAGGTTTCGTGGAGTAGTTCACAATTTTTAAAAAAAGATATTAAATGGAATTCTCAAATGAGAGTAAAGTTTAGGAAATATAAGATGAAAACAAAAGCCACAAGACTTCCTCAGAACGACTGAAACAGCTCTGCAGTTATCCAGTAACAAACTAATCTCTGATCAAACAGTTCGGAACAGTTTGAAAGCATTTGAAACTCAACGTCGGCGATTAATGCAACGTAACGTATTGACTCAGTGCCATCTTGCAATACGTTTGAAATGGTTGCATTGTCATGCCTCTTGCCGTACGGAAAAGGTCATATTTAAATTCGTTAAAGAATACTTGTCGGATTTCTAACTTTAAATTCCTATAGATACTTGGAGAGAGAGAGAGAGAGAGAGAGAGAGAGAGAGAGAGAGAGAAGAGGAGAGAGAGTGGAGAGAGAGAGAAAGAGAGAAAGAGAGAGAGAGAGAGAGAGAGAGAGAGAGAGAGAGAGAGAGAGAGGTTCTATAACTGATATAATTTCTAAGAGTAAGTTTAACTTTTTCCTCGGCATTCCAAGATGTTTTCTAAGATTTTCTTTTTACACGTTGTAAAAAGAATAGCAGCCCAGTACGTTGAATGACGGTTCTCTTCAGTGATGAACTCAACTTTTTTTTCTTTCAGATTGTATCGACGTCTTGGAGAACGTTACACTGCAAACTGTGCCACAAAAGGTCGATGCGCGCTTGTGGGTGAGCGCATAATTCTGTATCATGGCAGTTTGTCCACATACTGGGGAACCCCAATGGCGCAAACCCTAGACATAGATAAATATAGAGAAGAAAAGTAGGGAGATTAGAGAGAGAAAGAGAGAGAGAGAGAGAGAGAGAGAGAGAGAGAGAGAGAGAGAGAGAGAGACAGAGAGAGAGAGAGGGGGGCTCAGAAGAGGGGGAAAGATGAGGGGGATACAGAGAGGGTGAGAGACAAAGAGAGGACAACAGAGGGGAGAGAGAGAGAACGGTAGGAGAGAGAGAAAAATAGGAGAGAGGTGTGTGTGTGAGAGAGAGGGAGGGGGAGAGAGAGAGAGAGAGGGGGGAGAGAGAGAGAGAAGAAGAGTGGAAAAGGAGGTAGTAATAATTACATTAAAGAAAAGATCGGAGGGGTGTGCGAAGGAATACGTATTTCTGACAAGTTTAATCCTTCTCCCTTCGCCAGAATAATATTCATATTAACATTTTTTGAGCATATGTATATTGTAATCATTATTATACCATACTACAATTGACTAAAATTCTACCACTAAACCGAATTTGTGAATAAAACTATTCTGGCTACTGATGCAGTATCACTAAAGGGATCGTGAACCTTTCTCGGTGTCCTTGGTCGTCCTCTTAGGGATCGGTCCTCAGGGGTACGGTCATCCACACATTCGGAAGATGCGCGGACACCCACATTTCGGGTTTGTCGAGATCGAACCCACGCATGACTAATGGCCTACTGTAATACATTAAGTATCCATGTCGCATTTCTCTGGCTGGAACTTGCAGCACCATTTAACCGCAGCTGAGAAAGGTTTCTGCTAAGGATGTCTCATCGAACACGGCAACTTACTGACTACTACCAAAGGATATATTGTTAGGCTTCACGAGCAAGAATATTATGGCCACATGTCTGGACTATTTACACACTATTTACATATAGGTAAATGTTCATTCACACCTTTCCCACGTGCTTCTTGTTTTTACTAATGCAATAGTGTGAACAGTTTATTTAACGATTTACAGGTTAATAATCAGTAAAATTAGTTCACATTGTCTTATGATAAATGATATTATGTTTTCGATGATGAGTTAAATCTGTTATGTATACCCGTGCTAATAATGATTGTCACTTCCCATGTCAATTTCCAGTACACTAGAGTTACAATTATATTAGGTACCCGGTGGTATGGAAGAGTGGATGAAGTGGTGACTATTCATGTACGTGTATAGGCTACTTGTATACTTAAATTGTTATGTTTATCGCACTTCTGCCATAATGGATAATGCATATTTTCAAAATAATCTTACCATTTTATGCAACATTGCAAAATCAAGCAATTAATCGTTACTTATACCAAATTCTTATCCATTAAATAGCATGGTTCGCAATGTCACAAAAACACTTAATTTATTTACGAAAGAGATAGCATCTGATGAAAATGGTCGTATGTATTTTTTCAGTAAAACGTGAAAGTAATAGCAAATAGTTTACATCAAAACAATAAATATGTCGTTATTTTAACGTAGAAATTCGTGATCGAGATTAGGCCAATGCCTACTTGAACATTTTATTCGCTGCACAGTTAATTTATCGTTCATATAAACGTAATACCTCATAAGTACTTTTGAATATAAAATTTAAATTGCCCCCATTTTCTGGTTTTAGTGGATTCTTAATATTACAAAGGTAATAAATCTGTAGAATGTTTCAATTGCATTTGTATCTATGACTAAAATAATATGGCATTTCCACAATGAACACTGGCCCCCAAAATCAAGGATCCCAAGTGGATAACTCATTTTCTTACTTGCTCAGTCGTGAAATCTGACATCGATAAACACAAAACTAGAAATAAACCAAACACTGCAGAGCCTGTCCATCGTCTTTGTACAACAGCTACATCACTGGTGTGGTGAAAGGGGTGCGACTCCGACATTAAATTTTTATAAGACCGACAGGGTTATTCCCCTTTAAAATTGAAGCGTTTCTTTTAATAAAATTTCAGTATAATGCACTGTTGAGTTACTTACGGACGATACGTTTTCAGAAGTTTATTAAAGCTGTCTTTCTTTAAAATGTTGACATACAACTAATAACATAGGATAACTACGTTTCTGTTTCCTCTACAAAATCTTCAAAACTATTACAATCTTATTTTGACAAAAATGAAAAACTTAAAAACCTTTCGGGGACAGATGTTTTGGATACAAGGCATATTGGCAAGGCAGGTTGAATCTGCAATTTTTCCACCATCCAATCATATTTGAACCAGTGTGGATGATTAAATCAGAGTTTTCAGAGTAAGTCATAATGTGCATGCAGAACACATTAATTGTCTAAAACTTAAAGCATTACAGAGGACTGTGCACTGTTTCACACAGGACTTTGAATAATTATAATAAAATGTTATATAATCTATAGATATAGTATATAGATAGATGATATAACATTTTATTATAATTATTCAAAGTCCTGTGTGTTGAGTAAGGGAAAGAAACTCTGTAGGTAGAGATTGTCATTTATTGGGATGTAGTATGTGTCAAAATATATTCTCACAAAGTAATCCTATTAAAAGTACCCACCTTGAGAAGTTAGAATAATGAGAGGGAAAGAATTTCAGTGGCTCTTTTCACATAAATATAATAGATTGATATTTGAAGAATTCACAATGATAGATGTGAAATTATAAATATGATCTAAATTTATTTCTATTCTATTTCTGACATTACTATGATCAATATAGTTAATATATACATTATGTACTGACACGCACGGAAGCTATGCGGGGATGGATATAGCATTGTAGGAACAGTATAAAGAGGACATTTCTGATAATTTCCGACTGTTTGGGGACCAACCAGTGTGCTGTGTAGTATTCTGCTTATCTAATAACATTTGACTAAGTTGAGATACTCATATGCTTGCGCAATCCAGTGAAGTAGTGTTGATGCCTCTCTATTCTTTAATAACATGTATATTGTTAGGTGTACTTATGTTGTATGTTCTTTAATGCCTAAACAAACAAAAAAGGCTAGTTTCTGGTATTCTCAATTGATATACTGTAAATCAGGAAATTAATGCGTCACTAATTTAATGCGACCTCAAGCATTTAGACACAAATGCGACAACAA
>JAUTBT010000812.1:0-11023 GCA_032361225.1 Lepetodrilus schrolli | reverse complement strand
GGGCTGTATCGTAATATTTGGCGTGTATTTTTGTATCAATTGGCATTCATGCATTAGACAATAAGTAATAACATAAAATATAAAGGACACCATTTAAAAAAAATATACATCAAAATAAAACATGAACCGACACATAGACATAGCAAGCATGCCAGGAAATTTTAAATACAAGCAATCACATACACAATGAAAGACAAACAATTTAATGATACTACAAATATGAACCCACACGCAGACAGATGTATAGCAAACATACCAAGTAAATTTATAAACAACCAATCAAGTACATAATGGAAGACAAACAAATGGTGCTACAAATATGAATCGACATATAAATCTAGCAAACAGCCAGGTAAATTAGGTATGAAGTATACAAGCATTGGATAAATACATACTAAAGAAGCTCCTGGAGCGAATGTCAAGACGAAGGAAAGTTTATTAAAACAATGATAATAATTTGAAGAAAACACATTGGGAAACTGGCTATATAATTGATGATAAAAACACAATTAACTAATATACTACTTAGATATATAGGTGCGTAAAAAACATAAGATAGCTGCAAAGAAATACGTAATTGAGGCTTAACGTTTCGTATATAAAAGGTTAATTATTGTAGAGGAATTCAGTTAGGAAGTAGGATGAGGGTTCTCAGTTTTCTACCATCTTTATTCTGTCCTCTAACTCGCACTGGATGTATCATAAACGACATCGCTGGTCCAATCTCCATAATAGCTGGATATTAATAAAAGCAGGGGACAAGCGTATTAGCTGATGAATGATAAAGGATAGTGGCGTGAAGAGAACATATCCGGGAACAGACAAAAAGTCACAATAGTACTAGCAAGTGTAAAATGGGAGGAACTACGGAAATGATAGGTGTTTACTATTAACATTGAAATTGTAGGCAGATGCAAATTAAGACGTCTGTAGACAACATATATACATTAAGATTTTGATGAAATAGATATGTAAATAGATAGATACCTTCAGGTGCCCATTAGAGTCGATGTCCTTGGCACTAGATCTGTTGAAGCACTGGCATCTGCAGCAGATAGTATAGCCTACATTCATACTACATATGTATATAGTGTACTTGCTTTAATTATTCAGTTTCATGTGCCATTTAACAAAATACAATATGAAATCGGTTCCAGCCTTGGATACTTAGTGTCTAATCTCTTTGAAACGATATTCAGCCTTGGAAATCTCGATAACATACTAGACATCTACGAGATGCATTGTCTAACTTTTCTGCACACTGTGAATTCTATGTAGAACTCAAAATAACATGAATACAGAATACTATTATTTACTAAAATTCATAGAAAGCGCAGCAATAGCACTGAAAGGAAGCCACTAATATGTTATTATGTGATATGGTTGTATGTAATACCAGTGGAGATAACGATATCAAAAGTAGAATACGACGATAAGCCTGTTCATTTCCAACACTGTATCGTTCTCCTAATGACGAAATTGTAGTGTACGCTATGCACTATAAAACATTGTATGTTATTTCCCATAAAGTTATGTAATATGTGACATCAGTACTTAATATAATTGCTATGTATACAAGTTTGGTGGATTGTCCAGTTTTGGAATATCGTGCTCTGGTAGGATGTACACGTCATATGCTGTGGTGATCTGTATATTGGTGTTTGTCGCTCTCTAAAACCTTCTACAAAGCTGCCTTCGTGTTTCTACCTTTGCAAGCATAAGAAATATTTCAAATGCACTGTGGTCGTCGCAAATTGGTGAAAGATTCCCGCAGCGACGTTAAACTCCATAATCACTCACACATGCACCGTGGTCCAAACTGGATATTCGATAGGGTCACTGGTTCAATAAACAAGCTTTTGATAATAAGAAAACGCATATAAACGCATAGTAAAACAATCATAATACCGTTAGTAAATCTGTGTCTAATGATAAATGTCATACTCCATAAACAAGCATACATATTTAAGTAGAGAATGATCGTTACTGGACGTCTACCAAGACAAAGTCGAAGACAATTATTCAACACGTGTTTCCATACTTAAGCTGGTACACGTTATGTCATCGCTTGCCCCAGTATTATACCAATTTCAGTATCTATGAAGACCGAGAAATAACAAACACAACATTGATATAACAATAATAAATAGTTTCACTGCATCAATATATAGTAGGTAATTTTTATTGCGCACTGTGACATATTTTAATAATTGATTCCGAAACATATTCATATATCAAATAATGACAAAAACGACGTTGATTAAAGTTACTTCTAGAGGACAGATATACTGCCAAAACATATGGACATCATTACCAAATCCCAGGGAATTGAGTTTGCAGTGTTCATTAAACAATCGAGAGGAACATATGTGGCCTGACACTCGTTCGTCAACTGTCTAATTAACTGATGACTGTGCAGCTCTACGGCCGATGATGTGTTCGGCATCAAGCAGGTTCCCCCCAGAGTACAGCCCAGGTCCTCCAGCGCGCTAAGCGTATCACAGTTACATAACAGGGACCCCTCGATTGTTATCTTAGAAAACGTCCCCGGGGGGTACCCCCGTGCAAAGTGTAAGGATGTGATAGAGGTTCCTATGAGAGTCACGTGCAGAGGATGGTTCAAGGCGCTGAACGCACCTGCTGCTATGTTCGTGAGTGGAATGTACGATAAATCAATGGAGGAGGCTTTGATACCCACTAGTGACGTGTTAAAAATGGATGTTATCGGAGCGCCTTTAAACTCCAATATTGAAAGGCTCTCCAGGGACGCAAATGGTTCTCTAGGAAAGTAATCAATCCTCGGTTTGTACATGCTCAGTTCACTAATACAGAACCTCTGGCCATGGAACATATCGGAGTGGAATTCCACGTTGGTGTAGTGTAGTTCCAGTCTATGAAGACAGTAATCTCCCTTTAATGAATCTGCAGACATTTTGGTAAACGGATTCTCACTGATATTGAGGACTTTCAAACATTTAAGTCGGGCAAGTGCATTAGTGGGTATGACACTTTGTCCCGTCATCTGAAGGTCAAGGTTATATAAAGTGTTCTCAAGGCCTCGGAATGTATCGGGGCCAAGGTCGCCAAATTCATTCCCAACGAGCACGAGTTTGTGCAACTCTTTGAGCCTTTTGAAATTCCCAGGGTAGAGCGTTCTTATATTGTTAAAGCTTAGATCAAGAACTTGCAGGTGTGATAGTACTCGAATGGCTCGTGGAACCTTTCTCATCCTGTTCCATGATAAATCTAAGGATGTGATGTTTTCAACTCCGGTGAATACACCATCATCCATCTTGTAGATGAAGCAGTAGGACATGTCGATATGCTGCAGTCTGTACAGTCCCACGTTTCTAAACAAACTGACAACATACGATTCTGGTTTTCTCGTCCAGTACTGTTTATTGTGTGCCAACTCTAGTCGCAGAAGTTGGCCCAACCCGAACAAAAACGTCAATGTTTCATTGAACGTCACTTGATTTCCTACTCGCAATGACACAAGTGACGTGGCTAGGTTTTGAAACGCTCCTGCGTGAAATATAGTTCCGGTTCCTCCCTTGACGACCAAATGTTTAACATTGAGACCAGTCGGGATATCGTTTCTACGGATTTCAAAAGATTCGTCTGTTTTGTAAGCATCTAGAACAAGTTCCTTTGGCGACTTGTTGTTTTTCAGAATATCCATACTTGGAATTGATCCTCCCGAGCACAGGATACGTGTCAACTCATCCTCATCTTTCTCATAATGCCCAGACTCCTTGTTGCTACAGAGACAGGCTGCTGGACACTGGTCAACGGTCAAGGTCACTGGCAGAAAAGCAATCATGACGTGGAATGCTATAGCAGATTCCATTCTGTAATAAAACAAAATATGTCGATCTAGAGCCAGGGCTAATTTCAATTAAGTTCATAGATAAAAGGCGATAATTGGTTATTAGGCATAACTGTATGGGTACTCAACATAGAAACATGGTATATCGTGGCAGTATAGCAAATACCGTTAGTGATGATCCATTCATACAGCAATTGCATCGGAAGTGACATTGACAAATGTGTATAGGTATCAATGAGTTGAAAACTACTTGTACGAATGAGTAGGAAAACGAAGATAACATTTACAAATAAGAGATCAAAGTGATATAAATACCTGTATGTTTGTATAGTTCTCTCAGCCACGGAGTCGTGCTCTGCGATTGCTGCTGCCTGTATTGAAGGCACTCACACCTCCATGTAATGTTATACTATTTAGCCAGAGGCATTCACCTTGAACAGTCCGCGTGCAATTTACAGCGGGATGCAAAACCATTCCTGTTTAGACAGGTAACCTGTTGCGTCAACAAGCCTATCTAGTTTGTTCCGACAGGTCCAGTCACGTGGTTAGATGCATCCTCTGAGATTCCTGGAGAAGATTTATTTCAACACGTGCGATGTATGCTAGATGCATAATCTGTGATGCGTGCTGTCGTTAAATACCAATATCACACATTACCAAAGTCTATATCATACAGCCAATGTCTATATAATACAACCAATGTCTATATCACACACTGGGGTTATGACTCTATTACACAAACGGTAAACTAATCATAGATTCATATTTGGAAACAAACCTCGCTGACGACAACATAGTGATGTATTCTTTAGGAAACAAGCATAAACAACTGACGTTGTGGCAACTGCTACGCAGAAGATGCACGTGGTTAAACCATCAGTTAGCAAACATGGACACTAGTATTCGTGGAAGGGATTAAGTTATCGAAGTTGAAGAATTTGCATCTTAAAATAGTGTGTACATATTACCCACAGCGATGAAAGGACGGGAATGTTGATCACTTGGAGGAAATGCTATCACCTAAGTTTGTTTGGTGTACAAGCTCCTGTATAGGCTACTATATGCATATTATATCTATTTTCTCACAAACAACAAACAACACACATGGAGCGGTTCCATAGTAAGATAGAGGTGTTGTACCACTGCTTCATAACATGTGACTTTATTAGAATTAACCTAAATTACTAGTAGACCAAAACAGTATGCATATTAATTGGGGTTCTTATTTAGAGATACAATGGTATATAGAATGAACTTCATTGATAGTTTCCAGTAAATATAGTATGATAACATTATTTCCACTTCGTTCGTATTTGTACTTGCGAACTTACTCCTGGTGACGTGTTAACTGTGCCAATCTAGTTTCAGTTGTAAAAACTCGAGCAACTAACATGTAAAATTAACTAACATGTAAAATTAACTAAATTAACTAACATGTAAAATTAACTAACATGTAAAATTAACTAACATGTAAAATTAACTAGCATGTAAAATTACCGCAGGTAGGCTACCACGAGATTGTGCATTGAAAGCATTCCGTTTCTTGAACATGTACAGCTACAAAATCATAGCTTTTTAAAGTCTACAGAATGTTTAGAAGAATCAGGCAAGTGACAAATCTTTTCACAAATTTGTCATTAGACCAGAGTATATGGAAATTTGAGAACCGACGTTTTTATTAAATAGTTATGCTTGTGTATTACCCCGCAACATTATAATACACGTAAAATGACAGATGACATGTGTCATGATTACTCACACCTGCTGTGAGTGGTGTGTGACTAGTGTTACTGGCAACATCAAGGAACCATCTGTCAAGATCCTCCATGTCTCCACGATCAGAGAGACAATCCAAATTAGTCATCTTTAATTGCGAAATTACAGTGCCCATAGAAATCTGTTTTCTGCATATATAACATAGAGCGGGAAAGATGACTAACTTGGATTGTTTCTCTTAATTAGCACCAATGTGAGTTTTACGACACAATAACACAAGACACGGCATCTACTCTACTTTCCCCGACATCTGCCCAGAGGTGCTGTCCGATACATGTCGAAATAATTCTACACCTAATGATGGGATCCAATATGTCCGACATCAATTGAATATAAATTGTTTGTGGTTCCTGCAGCGCAGAATGGAAAGCAAACACGAGATTATTTGCTGGTATGAAAGCATTACTATATGGTCAGACATTGCCTCGAGGTAGTATGGTACCCTCGGGAACGCGGTGCTGGGAGTTCTCTGATATTTTCTGAGAAAAGGAAATACATTTGAAAGCCAAGTATTAGGTTGTACATATTAAATGTAAATACATTTTTTTTATGAAAAATTCAATGGAATGTTAATTAAGTTATTGAGCCTGCGTGGTTAGCACGTGTATGATTATCTATATTATAATGAAAGCCTCCGATTGCGTGTATTACCGTTTACAGTGTGTCCAGCCAGCACGCCATGAGAACAGAGCGAAATTACAGTGCCCATAGAAATCAGTTTTCTGCATATCAATAACATAGAGCAGGAAAGACAGTTATGTCTTGATCGTTACTGGTATTGAATACATTTTCCTTGAAATGTGCTCATTACGTCAATGTCTGGCATATTGTACACAAATTGTACAGCGTTTTACTGAAGCCAGGCATGGTATCAGGACCCATATCTGTCAGACTCGATTATTATACAGCGATAACATCAAGTAATCTGAACCAAGATGTAACTCTGATATATGTTATAGATACGTTTATTAATATTGAATTCCTTGCCACAGCTTACCTTGAGAAGTACTGTAAATCAGGAAATTAATGCGAGCATGATATTAATGCGAAATATGCGATTGGCTTTTCGGGCCGAACTGACTAATGTGTACACTAATTTCGTGCACTTGTCCAAATAACAGTTACATACACAAAACTAATAACAATTACTGATCCATGAACATTATCTCTTATATTATGCTCAAAATATATACTTAATATATTCGTGTCGGTATTGTCGTCACAAAGAAACAAACAGACAGAATAACACAATAGTTGCTTAATTGTCAGACAGGTTAAGTCTTCAAACATACTAGAATATGATCACATGATCGGAAGTCTAATCAATAAGTCCGGCCAAATGCCATCCACGCTTGATGCATGCAAAAACATATTTGAAGCAAAAATAACCACTTGAGTGTTATAAACACATTTATAAGTAATAAGTTGTTTTTAGGAAAGTAGCGTATTATCATACTCGACTAGATTCAGTAGAGCCGTCTTTAGAAGTACCGGATGATGTTGTTCTAAGACTTAATTCGTGGGAAAACATGACTTAATCTGGGATTATATAAAATCGAGAGGTCGCATTAAATTAGTGGCGCATTAATTTCCTGATTTACAGAATATACATCGATATCCAGAATTAGCCAGTGTATGTATCCATAATGCCAGATTTGTTTCCTGTTACCTCGGTATACCGCTGTACATTGTAGTGTACGGTTTCATGTCAACACGTGAAAAGAGTTAAGAGATATAGAGAGTGAAAGTATAACCATGACTCATAGATCATTAGTTGTATCTTCCTCAGCATCGTTCACGAAACGCAGGAAGGCATTACAAAAACAAAACAAAAACAAACAAAAACAAAGAGATAGATTAGACAATTTCCGTCAATTAATATGCCCACACACATACTCTATTCCGAATAAGAAAGTTTTCGATTCACTTATAGTTAGCAAGACTGGCTTTAATATCGAGTCGGATGAATCCGAATGACGTACAAAACATGGTCTCGTTATTCAACCATCTGAAACCACTTTTTTTTTCAATCGAAGAATACGTGGGCATCGCCTGCTAATGTCTCACTTCTACTTTCTAAATAAACACACTTCTACTTTCTAAATAAACAGTCGACATAAACATGACGAATACCAATACAGTTAAAGAAAATATGTGCGAGCACGGTTACGCATTATCGCATTCCTGCACCTATCTGTGGGCGTTCAACTTTCTAATACTGCTCTTTCTAGCAGGCATTCCAAAACACTCTCATTTATAGTGTGATCACCTAGCTAGCATTACATTCAATCAATCAATGTGGATGTGTTCAAGTACTGAAGGCTATCAGACTTCCAGGAAGTGCCACCTCCATTGCAGATCAATACAACATCGTTGATGTCAAGGAGACAAAACACCACGAAAACTAAACTCTGAAGAATTGATAGTCTAAATCAACTGATCAAGCGTATAGTCTACGTTATGCTGTGGAATGCTTTACCAAAGTGATTACAGAATCAGGAATTACCTAAGTATTATGCTTATACACTGAAGGTAATAATGAGCCAATAATACAATCATGGCTAATTGTATATGGAACTCATTATGTAGGCCTCACTTAGATAAACAATCCTTTTTTTTTAAACTAGTCCATGTTGGCCTATACCTATATGTTATTCACACTGACTGCATGCTGTCCTATTGGCTATACACGTATGCATATAGAACGGCTAGATCAATAAATAATGTAGTATGAATCCGAGCATCTAGACCTCGCGCATTCATCTGGCTGCGCTGCTACCTCTCTGGTTGCTCTTAGACACACTCTAATTTCTTACTTCCAAGTATACCATCGCGAGCTTCCGTCTCCTAGCGGAGGAATACACCAGTAAGATGTGGTTCAAACAGATAACCCACTCACCTGCATGTGTGCTTGTATACAGACGCTGAGGACTTCACCCAACGCTACGAATGACGTCACACGGGTGTCATGGCATCGACTAGAACGGCCTTCAACTCCGAACCTAGCTTTACCGTATAATTTAACATCGTTAATGCATCATCCGTCCGGCCAGTATATACTACTATATAGTATGTCTCGTTCATCGAGGGTTCATCCTCGCAATGCAATAAGCCATACCTACAGGTTGGCATCGTTCGTTCAGAGCAGTGAAAGTAGGACAAATTAGATATGCGGGGATAAACAACCGAAATAGACCTACATTCAAAGAATGATACGAAATGGAACTTCAGGAACTTTCAAGAATTGATATATTAAAGGTAATGCTAACCCCAACACACACGCGCGCACATGCATCAATAAATATAGGCAGCGTGATACGAGTCTTTCAGTTTTCAAAAGTCACATAAATAACACTTACAAGAATTCTGGATACGCCATAATATCGTCATTTAAATTAAGTAATGATCGAATTTAGTAGTCTCAATGCGTGCATTGCTCAAAAATAAATAGATCATATATAGCACTGCATGTTAATGGACCGGTCACATATGTTAAGTAGGCATGCAAGCATATGATGCTTCAACAGTATCAGAGTTTAATTAAATCAAATAAGTTATATCTATATTTATCACATAACATAGAATCTTGGAGTGAAATAAGCCCATGCTATGAATATAGATATTTTCACTAGTGCAATAACACAATAGATTTTTATAATTGTATTCATACGCCATATCAAAGTCTTTTTCGACCTCTTTTAGAGATTCTTCTTGGGACTTAATTTGTCCAAAAAAAGAGTTATTTAATTAAAGAGGCAAGATTATACTTGCAAGTATAAAACCCAAACTTGGAATAGTAAGATGTCGTTTCTTTCATCATGCACTTGTCGATCAAGAGATCAACAACAACAGCTCATATTAAACAACGAGAAAGAAAATCACTGCTGTCAATATTATTCTCTGCCACGGATCAACATCCACAAATTGTCGATAGATTAACCAGAGAGACATTGTAATGTACCGTGAGCTCAATTGTTGTTCTTACGCGGTAATTTAACCAGCTGGTAGAAAAAACACTACCAATGTGAATGCATATCTTGGTTTCTGTGAGGGGGAATCTGTGTACACAGAAACCTGTGACGTCACAATTTCCGGCGCGGCCGCCCTTTTGGGGGGTATGTGTCTTTGGGTAGGAAATAAGCATATTTCTCGATGACCAACAAATCTGAAAGAAATCTCACATGTCGGGGAAAGATGGTTCTTTCAGAATATGCAATAACCCCAATAGTGACCATTATTCCTTATGCAAGTAAGATCTTACCTCTTTAAATATGCAAACACATTTATTAATATTTACACATTTACTTAGAACTATAGTTTATCCGCGTGATTTAACCCAGTTCCCAAGACATTTGCCTATATATAGTGTTGGTGACTGAAAATCGATATTACAATAGTTTATACAGTGGTGTGATAAATAGAATCTCACATTCGTGTTAATATATTACTGAATGTATTAAACTCGCTGGCAAAACAATTATATTATGCTCGGAGGAGCCTCGGATAATATCAGTTTTATCAACTCGTTTAATCAAGTCAGTATTATATGACCACTCATGTTAGATCCTCTATGACCAAAGGTAATATCAGTTATTTGTCCGATATCCGAATTAATGTAATCATGATCGGTTGTAGTAATTATTTCACGTAGGACTGTATGAAACAGGATCGTGTAATTATAAAATAGAAACAATATATTGAAGTATTATATGGTGCTGGCATGTTTACTGCAACATTCAGCGCGTTATGGGTCTTGTGGGTTTCCCCCTGCCCTAACATTGTTACTAAATATTTACGAGAGCTTCTCGATCGATGAATAATAAATTGTTCATTGTCCAGTCCTTCTAGAACCGTGGTCAGTCTGGGGAGCATGATTCCGAATGATATTTTATTTCTAGTTACAATTCAGTGTTATGTTCATTTCTGTAATATACCATCAAAATAATATGAAAGCTAACAACAATCGATCGAAGCGACCATAAAATATAGGCAATGTTGATAGTTCTATGGCATGCGAAATGCCAAGCATTTATGGTCTAGACTACATTTATAAATATGATAAATATATTTAATACATGTTTGATATCAGCAACAACAAAAAAAATCTATTGGAAACAAATATATTCCAGCATGTTATACAAAATAATAATAGGCCCTATAAAATTAAGACAAGCTGAAAACACCTAAACAGTAGATCTACATAATAATACACATGACTCTGAATTATTATAATAAAAAATATATATGCCTGTACATTTGCATGCCTATAACATTTTATTAGTAGTATTATCATTATTATTATTCAGCGTCATACATGTTATTAAATTATGTGGTGGCACATCGTGCATTGCACGGCTGACCGCTCAGGTTAAAGTGAAGCACGTTCTAGCTCGGCTGGTACGTGGATGGGTGACCGAG
>JAUTBT010000811.1:0-11023 GCA_032361225.1 Lepetodrilus schrolli | reverse complement strand
TAGATATATATATATATATAGGGGCCTGTTGACAGAATAGTTGTATCTACAACTGATTGTAAGTCAAATTTTCGGAAGTCCATTGTATGAAACACTTTCATTGCTACAATACTTGAGAATATGGTTAGCTAAAACTATCGTAGAGATAAAAGTGGTTCATGCCACCAGACTTACACTTGTAGCGGGTCCTAAACATTTGACTTACAATCAATTGTAGTTACAACTGTTCTGTGTAACAGGCCCCCGAACAGGAACTGGAGGAAATTCTATTTAACAGGTCACTTCTTGTAATACACATATAGGGTCTAAACACCACTATATACACACCGATTCTTGTACAATGCATGTATCCGTATATGTCTGTTGTTGTCATGTGTTTGTAAAATGAGCAACAATATAAATAAAAACTAAATTTTAAAGTTCTATTTACCAATATGTCCACTATGAGCGGCCTCGTGTAGTGGGTAGTTTCTCTGTTGGCTTGGTAACCAGAGGTCAGCATGTGCCCTTTGTAGAATCACCAACGCCTCCTGGGATCCCTTGAGGGCGGCACAGTGACCAGGGCTGCAATACAATTACACAATCCACATCATCACAGACTCTCAATCTCCGTCCTGCTCTCTCTTGACCAGTATCAGCAGCTTGAGGTGTTTGCGGTAACCGAAACGTTATCGCTAGGAGAACGTATTCAGACGTCAGAGAGTGTTTGGTGACAATGGATTTTGAAAAGTGCCAAGCAGTCACAACAAAAGTAACTAGAATGAATGGGGAAGTCTGTTCAGTGGTTATTCCCAGCAGTGTAGGTAACACACCGTCGCTTGCCTTGTCGAGGGGGGGGGGGGGTGTGTGGGGTGTATGTATTTTAGTATACAGTCAGGTATACGACCCTACAGCCAGCGAAAAGTGACCCTTGGTATTTGATAAACATCACACTTCAACACGGTAGCGAGGCGATTAATAAATCGAGTCATGCGGCTGCGTTCTGTGAAATGCGTTTTTGCTTTGTCGTTTGGTTAATAAATAACGGGACGTACAACTAACTCGGGTACATTCTATTTCGCCGCTCGACAGATTCAACAAAGGACCTGCAAACTGTTCTTGTAGTGCTCGCCCTTCAATGTAAGCAGAATGCCGGTGTTCGATACTAGGGTGCCCGTAACGGATTAGTGTACGGCGGACACATTGAGAAATTCTGTAGTTATTCAATCACATCTATATGCATCAGTCTTATGATACACAAATGTTCGATTTGGCAACTAGACGAATAATTGAAATAGGAAACCAATACATTGAATTAGATCATTCAAACAGCACACGTACTTGCAGATGTGGGTTATTTTATTTTTAATAGTCTCTTATAAAATAGCGACAGAATATTCAGGTGAGGCGGGATTATAAATCTAATTGTCATTCCAGAGATTGGGTCTAAGAGTGTGCCAGTGTATACCCAAGCAATATCTTTTACTGATTGCTCATTCCAAGTTGCACCATAGTTGACATAGCTCTATGCGGGACATGGGCAGCACTGTGTGTGTGATCATATATCAATGACATCCGACATGAGTACTGTAAATCAGGAAATTAATGTGTCACTAATTTAATGCGATCGACCATGTTTTTCCCCGGACCTACCTTTCATTATTTTACATAATGCGCAGGAATTAAATGCGGCCATACGTCAATCGCATTTTTCGCATTAATATCATACTCGCATTAATTTCCTGATTTACAGTATATAGATAGTATTGTGTATGTGATGTGGAATCGTGCATGCAATTGCGAACTATCACTACATGGAAAGGCCAATACATGTGGTGGCAATTGTTCCCTTGCATTTAATTGCATGGGGTCGCTCGTGTTTGGAGGTTAAGCATGATCGGTCTTGGCTAGTGCGTGGATGAGTGCCTGAGAACCTGACAGTATCTAGGATTCATTCCTGCCCCACACGGGCACTGTATTGTGTGAACACGTACCTGTTCACCCAGCAGTGAATGGATACCCAGTAGGAGCAGAAGAACATGTGAATGATAACCTTATAGCGCCTACAACTACAGCTTTGTGGAGTATATTCCTCATGGAGTTGAGAAGGAAACTGCGGGGCACACTGATCCATTGACCGGGGTAATGCTAATTAACGTTTTGAGCAACCTTAAATAGAGGATGGATCTTGGGCACTGGGTGTATGTATGTATGTATGCATATGTGTGTGTGTGTGTGTGTGTGTGTGTGTGTGTGTAATGTTGGAATATGTATGCATCAGTATATGTTGCGAAAAGGTCATATAACGCTATGCTTATAACTCCTAGACACCCCACCACGGGGCGTACTTTCCGTGTAAGAGTCGCACGTAAAATAGTACAGTCGTAGTTCGGAGAAAACATGTACCGTAATTGCGTTGCTAATGTCATTCCACCCTTTCAAACATTATCACAGAAAACATTGATTTTTCCAATGTAACAACGAAAAGTCAATTGGCTGATGGCCGAGTTACATGCAGGGACTCTGGTAAGAGATATTATATCTAATGACGCGTGTGTGGGTCTGGCGCATTCCAATGTCGCCAGAAATATTTGCGAATTCACGAAAAACGTATATATGTCGATGAAATACACGTTGTAAATTGCATTTAATCTTTAAAGTTATTGGATAATTTAAATGATGGAGAAGACATTTTGTATAAGACGACAAGTGCTATTACATGTAAATAACAAAATGGCATATTCTATCTCTCTCTCTCTCTCTCTCTCTCTCTCTCTCTCTCTCTCTCACACACTCATTCTCTCTCTCACACACTCATTCTCTCTCTCACACACACACACATACACACACTATATTCGTGACCAATCCCACAGATGACCTCACCATCTTCCCTTGTTGTCTCTAGCTCTCTCACACTCATTCTCTCTCTCTCTCTCTCTCTCTCTCTCTCTCTCACACACTCATTCTCTAGCTCTCTCACACTCATTCTCTCTCTCTCTCTCTCTCTCTCTCTCTCTCACACACACACACACATACACACTATATTCGTGACCTCACCATCTTCCCTTGTTGTCTCTATGCTCAGCGTTGGCGCCGTGGCGTATCAGCATCTTCATGCACTCGATGTTGCCCAATGTGATGGCGTAGAAGAGGGGGGTGCATTTGTTGTTGTCCACTGGGTCCACCTTGGCCTTGCATTTGGTCAGCAGTGTGTCGATGCAGGACGTGTGGCCGCGACTGGCTGCGCAGTGTAGAGCTGGAAATACACAGGTCAAGGTCAACGTCCACTTCAAGGTCAAATGATTGGTGGAAGTTCCGCTCCGCGTAATATTGAGTTGCTGACTGAGCTTACGACGACAATAGAAGAATATGTATAGGCCTACTGATATTGATTTATGATGATAATGATAATGATACTGCTGCTGCTACTACTACTACTACTACTACTACTACTACAACTACTACCACACTACTACTACTACTACTACTACTACTGCTACTACAACAACTACTACTAGTACTACTACTAGTAGTAGTAGTAGTAGTTGTAGTAGTAGTAATAGTAGTATACTACTAGTAGTAATACAGTGGACCCCCGTTTATCCGGACGGTTGCGTTCCAGGTAAAATCGCGCGGGTAATTGAATTTCCGGATGTCTGAATATAGCAAGAGTTGCCACCCTACTCTTCATTTATCACGGATTGTACACGGATTTTGCGACACCCGTTATTTGATTAATTTTGTTAATTTGTGTATAATATTGACCGATGTCGTATATTATCATGTAAATGAACCACCAAAGTTGTAGAAACACAAATTGAGAACTTATCAGTATAATTCTTTGCAAGAATCCTATAACATGTGACATACCCTCACTTTCGACACGCTGTTCTTGGTCATTTTGGTGCTTTAGAGATCATCTACCGTTATACTTACATTTCGAAATTTTCGGGAGATTGTCAACACACTAGATAACGGGTGCTAAAAATATTAAGTTTTGTTCTGTAAATTCCAGGAAATTGTATTTCATTATGATGTTTATTAAAGATTTTCCGATAGTGTGACTCAGTCGGAACATTTATCGTCCGGATATCTGAATATAGATTATGTTTAATTGGTCTATTTAGTTCTTGGAAATGTCCGACCGTAAACGGAAACTTTCCGGTAACTGAGTCATTTTATATAGGAAAATATTGGCTCCCAGTAAATAACGTGCGGATAGCGAGGGAACCAGATCTGAAGCCCGGATAAACGAGGGTCGACTGTAGTAATAGTAGTAGTAGAAGTAGTAATTAATGCATGTAGGTAGTTGTAATAATAGTAGTAGTAGTGGTAGTAGCAGTAGTAGTAGTAGTAATAGTAGTAATAATTAATGCATGTAAGTATTATTATTAGTATTAGTATTAGTAGTAATAGTAGTAGTTGTAGTAGTAGTAATTAATGCATGTAAGTAGTAGTAATAAAAGTAGTAGTAGTACTAGTACTAGTAGTAGTATTAATGGTAGTAGTAGTAGTAGTAGTAGTAGTAGTAGTAGTAGTAGTAGCAGTAGTAGTAGTAGTAATAGTAGTAGTAATTAATGCATGTAAGTATTATTATTAGTATTAGTAGTAATAGTAGTAATAGTAGTAGTAGTAGTAGTAGTAGTAGTAGTAGTAGTGGTGGTGGTGGTGGTAGTAGTATGGATATTGATATTCCAGCTCTAAGTGTAAGTTCAATGTACTAATAACAGGATAATTAATTCGGAAATAGAAGGCAATACGACATCATGGACATAGTGTCTGGTCTTACCAGTAAGGCCGTCATTATCCACCACGTTAGGGTCAGCACCGGCGTCGGACAGCACCCTACACGCGGCGCAGTTACCTGTGGGGAATAAGGGCGGATATCGCAATATCATGTGTGGTTAAATTAGATGCATGTATTATATCTTATCATCTAATGGAAAGTTGAATATGGACATTACTTACACTGTTTTTGCCATTTGTTTCTAAATAATATGTTGAATTTTGCCAAATAGTATGTGCATACATATCCAGTAATATAGTATTTATTAAAATGTTACCAATATACCTTGAAATAATCAGTAATAAGAATGCAATTCAAGTAAGTTTATGAGAACAAGGAAGTATACAGATATTTCGTGTATCATGCTACTTTGCCTGACTAATAACTATGCAAATTAGGGAG
The DNA here is from genome assembly GCA_032361225.1 of Lepetodrilus schrolli. Taxonomy (NCBI): domain Eukaryota; kingdom Metazoa; phylum Mollusca; class Gastropoda; order Lepetellida; family Lepetodrilidae; genus Lepetodrilus; species Lepetodrilus schrolli. Next base: position 5,856 of record JAUTBT010000811.1, on the reverse strand, counting down.
CTAATTTCACATGACGTCATTTTCATGTGACGTAATACTACTATTTATGAATGCTACTGTATGGAAATAGTAAACAAGATGAAAATAATGGTCGGAAACTATTTGCTAATCGACTAGATTTATTATATTCACAATTTGTAATAAAAATGAGAATTGTTTTTTTAAAGTTGGTATTTTCCTTTGGTGCATTTATCAATGACTGAAGCGGTTTAGAATTTACTGACCTGCATGTATTCCTACGCGTAACTTTAAAATGTCGATTCACACGTTGATGTTTTCTTCTTTTAGAATATATTTGATATTTTAGCGGTACTCAGTAACTAATTTAGTTTTTGAATTGGTGTTTAGAGCCGCTTTCAAGATTATTTCACTTATAGCACGTCAGTTTAGGACAGGGGGAAACCCTCAACATCCGTAGCGCTGAATGTTGCAGTATACCTGCGAGCACCGGCTGGTACCGATCAAGTAAATATTAACAGTATTGTATTAAGGATTAATAACGTTATTTCTTAATTTAATCATTATGTATTAATCCTCAAGTGTTCTTCAATGGGATATATCTCAGGTTGTATCTCAGGTTGTATCTCAGGTTGTTCAGTGACAAATTAACCATATCTAACGTACATAGTCACAGATCAAAGAAGGACGTCGTCTCTTTAATTTCCATGTGTCATTAACTGAGCCTTGCCAATTATTTATGTACCTGCACTGGCCGCCCACAGCAATGGCTGCCGTCCGTCCTTGTCCGTGATGTTGTACGGCACCTTCAGCCTCAGTAGCATGCGCAGAACCTGTGTTCCGTCCTCTTCCGCGTCCTCTTCCGGTGACGCTCCGCCACGAGCTATCTGGGCCGCGTAGTGGATGGGACTCGCCTGGTGTTTGTCTGGAGTTGACAGATCAGCTCCGTGGTCGATCAGGATCTCCAGACACTCCGTGTGGCCGCTGACTGGAAGATGGCAGATTGTTTGATGTTTTACTTGTGATTCGCAGCGGGACATTTCCGTTAAATATCTGTAGAACCCAGTCTGAAGGAAACCCATCTGTCGTTCAGTCGTGGTAAGACCACATGCTGTCAAGTAATGACAGACCCATCTTTTGTCCAGTCATGGAAACACACCTGTTGTCCAGCCATTACAAACCCATCTATTGTCTACTGATGGAAACACATATGTTTCCTATCATCTGTCCAATCTAATGGCAAACCAACATGTTGTCCAATCTAGTGGCAAACCTACCTGTTGTCCAATATAATGGAAATCCTACCTGTTGTCCAATATAATGGCAAACCTACTTGTTGTCCAATATAATGGCAAACCTACCTGTTGTCCAGTCATGACTAAGACACATGTTGTCCTGTTACGGCAAACCACCTTCTTGTCCAGTCAATAGAAACCCACCTATTGTCCAGTGATGGAAACACATCTGTTTCCTGTTATCTGATGTCCAGTCTGTAATAACAAACCTACTACCCGGTCATGACAACCCACCACCTGTTGTCCAGTCACAAACCCAGTGATGGAAACGCACCAGTTACCATTCACCAGTCTAATGTCAAACCAACATGTTGTCCGGTCATGACAACCCACCTGTTGTCCAGTGCACCACATTGTGTCCCTCCTGGTCTCTGCACGTCAGATTGGCTCCTTTCTTCAGCAATAGCCGCAGCATGTCGATGTTTCCGGTAATGGCGGACATGTGCAGAGGTGTGAGCCCCTCCTTGTCGGGGGTGTTCAACAAAGACGTTTCAGCCTTCAGCAGAACCTCCGCGCATGACGTGTCCGTGTTCTCCACACAGTGGTGCAGCGCGGTACGTCCGTACTTATCCTGGTCTGACAGGGTAGCCTGGATAGCAAACAGAGGATGCCAAAAATAATTTAGATTATTTAGGGTGAACAGAGGACTGTGTCAGCAAACAATATACACTTCCACTGTAATAAGATCAAGGCGGATAACACGAAGATATGGAAACCCCACAAATACTCATCTTCCCACCATTCTCTAAAACTAGGTCCAAGGTCTTCTAATACGTACGGCCAACGGATTCTGGGCAGTTAGAGACCCTTTACAATATTTTGCTTAATTCATATCGATAAATAGTAATACCATAGATAAATATTCAAGTCAGGGTGGATATAATGTCCGCCATGCACCACATCACCACCGCAGAACCACCATGTGTGGTATAATTTTGTTCAAAAATGGGTCACATACATATGAAAGAGTAGTCACCCAGTCTGTCTCTAGAGGATGTCTTACCCCATTCTCCATCAACACCGTCAGCTGGTCCGTGCAGTGGTTCTGGCACGCCAGCATAACAGGGGTGTAGCCCTCCTCATCGGCCATCGTCCACAGGTAGTCCGGCAGAGACTTGCTCAGTTTCTCCACGGCATCAAGGTACTGTCTGTCTCGTATTGCACTGGCTCTGTGAATGATGGTCGTACCTCGGTGGTCTGTTTTGGTCAGGTCTGGATGATGGCTGCATTGGAAGGTCAGGACAATATTTAGCAATAATAATAATAATAATAATCACAGCAAAAAAAAATATATGCTAGGTGTCCTGTTCCAGGATGCTAAGAAAATCCGAACAGAATCCTGGCAGGACACTTTCACCTAGGACTTCCTGGTTTATTTTTGAGCATTCACGTTATGTATCATTTATATGTAGGCCTCGGGCCCATGTACCATAATAGCGTAATGGGGACACGTTAATACATTGCATCGGGATATCAGGATAATGTTAGCGTTTTCACGACATGTTATCGTAAGCTACGTCGGAATGCTTTAAGATAATGACAGATTATTCGGAAAACTTAAACGTGGAATATCAGGAACACGTTTAGCTCATTTGGAAAATGTTAACGTACGGTCTACATGCATCTAGCATTGGCATATAGTGTCAAGACAAGGTTAGTTCACATATACGTTGGAACACGTTAACGTATGTTGCATCGGATGTGTTATTACGATGTTAAGCTCGTTGGGAACATTTTAACATACATACTGTACAATATGTCATTAGCATGTTAGGTCATTTGGAACATGCATCTTGCATTGGAATATCATGACAATGTTACCAAGCTCATTGGGAACACGTTATCGTATGTTGCATCGGAAAGTCAGGAACTCGGTATTTGCTCATTCGGGAACACATTAACGTGCTTTGCAATATGTCAGGAAAACGTTAGCTGACTTGGAAGACGTTAGGTAGGTTGCATCTGAGAAAAATGTCAGAACACGTTAGATCATTCGGAACACGTTAGTACGTTGCATCGGTACAATGTTAATACGATTATTGGGAACATGTTAACGTACTGTGCAATGTATCGTGTCTAGAGCACGTTAGCCAATTTGGAATACGTTACCGTGCGGGTGTTGCACTGGGAAGTCAGGAGACGACAGGTCATTATTGAACACGTTAATACGTTGCATCGGAATGTGTCATTAATGGCAAGCCAGCTTATAGTGTACGTTGCATGGACTTGTGCCACGTTATTTAAGCTACACGTATTGTATTGTATAGCTACATGTTGCGTGTAATACCACCACTTCCAAATTATACGTTCCTGCGAGAAGTCACGTTCTTGGAAGCATTGACAGCAGTGGAATGTTAGGACAATGTCAGCTAATTCGAAACACGTTAACTGTATACGTTTCAGTGTAGCCCCATTATAAAAAGGTACGTTCCTGCGATCAGTCAGTTTCTTTGGTGCTTAATTTTGGAGATGGCCTCGCTGGTGAAAGAGCCAAGTTGGAAGGGTAGAAGCGATATTTTTGCAAATCTAATTTCGGTCTAGGTTTGCTGATGTTCCTCGATAAATCCTAGGATACCAAAAGGACACCTAACATTTTGTTTTTGCAGTGGTCTTACATTTGTGGTTGTATTCATTTCCACAACGAAATAAGTTTATTTGGACTTGGAATATCATAGGAGCTTTGTACATGTACAATGCATACTCCAATTATACTCCGATAGTGAATATTCCGTTCGCAACTGCTGGAGTGGATCCATACCTGTAGTCTACAATTACCAGTAAGTGTGTCCGCGATCCGGTGATATTCTCTCGCCCATCACGGTTTACTACAATTGTGTAGAAACTACGTCCTCAAACAGGACACACTGGCCATATTTACTTGCACAGGCTCATATTTACTTGCACGACCGATCCGTTTAGGGTCATATTCACTGGCACAATTGTTCCGTTTAGGGTCATATTCACAAACACAGTGCTCCGTTTAGGGTCATATTCACTTGCACGACTGCTCCGTTTAGGGTCATATGTACTGGCACGATTGATCGGTTGGTCCTATTTCCACACAGTTACACAGTGTCATATTTAGATAAATCCATCGTATTGGCGATTGCTCTGTCCGCAGTCATTGTATCCCTCCTTGGCCGCAAATACACACCATATAACACATACTACAGCTAAGACAATCGCAGGCCAGCGAATTCACAGAAGGTACTCTTCAATACAGTTATACACGAAAGACTCCAATCCTGCCACAGGATAAGGTACCAAAGACATTCAACTACGGAACTGTTGACCCCTGAGTGTTGACGCTGCACGCGTATACGTCCTTTCATCAGCGCGGGCGATATATTTACGTTCTGATCTAAATGGATTGATTAAATGATCAGAAATCACCAAATCGTTAATCCATGAGACTGGTACCCTTAATTCCCTCTGTGAATGTGTCGATGTATTGTACGCGGGCCGAGGTAAACAGGCGCATACTAACTTCGTAGGTCACCCAGACGTTAATGAGACACTTATGGCAACGCTATTAAGTGAGCGGATAGTCGATTATGTAAATGTTGTTAATGCACGAATAGAGAGGATCGCAATTCCATTCCGATTGTATTCTATTGCTACTCTAGTTTTGATACAGTAAGTACATTTATTTTTAGAATGATAATAATAATATCGATAGTGATGATAGTGATGATTGATGATGATAATAGCAATATATCGATCTACTACTATGAATATAAAATTCATCACGTTAGTTCCATGATTATATCTTTTTTTTTGTTTCGTTGGCGTTTCAAATTATTTTTATTATTTTAGTAGAATAATATCATTAATGATGATTGTGATGATGATGGAGATGATTTATGATAATGATGATGATTATAATAGTGATAATGATTTATAGTGATGATGATGATGGTGATGATTTATGATAATGGTGATGATTATAATGGTTATGATGATTTATAGTGATGATGATGATGATGATGATAACAAATACTCTATCAATTAAGTTAGTTCCATGATGCTTATTTTCGGTTTCGTTGGCGTTTCAAATGATATACATTAATTCCCCATTGTTCATATTACGTTCTTGGAATAGCTAAATACAGTTCTTTTTTTAATGTTAAAATGGTGTCCTTTTTTCGGTTTTGTTGGCGTTTCAGATTATGTGCATTACCCATTGCTTCCGTTCAATGGCTAACTACAGTTCCAAATTGTATCTTCTTTTTTAGTGTTGAAATCACAATAACTAGTAATGGCATTACACATTTGGTAATATACTTGTATTACGTACGACTTCCACTATGCAAGTATAATATACATTAGGAGGTATAGTAGGCGATCATACGTGTGTTAGCCATCTTGACAGCACACGTCGTACTTAATTCATACCTACCATGTGTTTCCCTTTGTCATGAGAAAATGGCCGATGAAAGTCTCGACTCGGCATGCTCTCCGAGTGTACAGCTTGATCTACGATAGCTAAAAGGCCAGTTACACCGGAATAATCCATTAAATTATGGTCAATTGATATTACTAAAGATAAAGTTTGTGTGTAGTGTATTCGCGTCGTACCGTACGCATTTATACTCGTAAATTT
>JAUTBT010000810.1:0-11024 GCA_032361225.1 Lepetodrilus schrolli | reverse complement strand
CCTAACCCTAACCCTAACCCTAACCCTAACCCTAACCCTAACCCTAACCCTAACCCTAACCCTAACCCTAACCCTAAACCTAACCCTAACCCTAACCCTAACCCTAACCCTAACCCTAACCCTAACCCTAACCCTAACCCCTGTAGGCACTGGAGTCCGATACTAGGTGTGAAATATACAAAAATAAATCCCAGGACTCCGACATCCCGGGATTTATTTCACACCTAGTGTCGGACACCCGGGCCTACACCGGTCTGACGCCCTTTGACCACAGCAATGCGCACCGTATTACATACTGCGACCAGTAGCTATACAACACACTAATGAGACCATCTTCGTGGCATTGGTCGTTATTCACGACTGTGAGTCATAACAGTTAAGAGGACCATCTTAGCGTCATAACAGTTAAGAGGATGCAGCCTATCACAGTCATTATACTCGTAGTGTGTGTGTGTATGTGTGTGTGTGTGTGTGCGTGCGTAACTATACAGGGGGAGAGCTAGGCGCATGGTATCCCCCTATCACGTTGACATTTACCTCTCGAACTTGACCCTCATATCATCATCACAGTCTTATATTATTGATCTAGATATCCCCCTATTTGCCACGCTTCACGCTCAGCTGACAGCTTATTGAGGCCGGGAATATAACGAGCAGTCTGTGACAAAAGCTTGGTGGAAAAATCACTGTCTATGTCAATACAACAGTGCAAGCCCGTCATCCCGTCAACGTCATTAAGTCACATTTAATTACTTCCCAATGACCCGGGGTGTCTAAACAATGACATAGGAAATCCTTCCAGCTCATCATCAAAGAAGTGTTCGCAGAGAGTGGTCCACGTTTAGGTTCTGCCCGTACTTTGGTGCTTTGCGTTTAGGCTATAGGTGTGTGATGTTTTTACTTGAGGCAAAGAGTCTGGTATGGTTATTTAGAATCGCGGGGCAAATGCATGTATAGAATGTGTGTAGATTAATCAAGGAATGTGTCTGATGCATGTATATGTGCGTCAACAGCCAATATAATATATTAATATTAAGGTTTCGTGTTTACCTGGAACATCTATTATTAGTTAGAAGTGCAGCTCATTCTCGTAGTCCAATATGTTCTTTCTTTATCAAGGTTACTTGGAATACATTAATTAGTATACAGATAAAAATACTATTTTCAAAGCCATTTAGCAAACTTTCAGTCATTAAAGCGTAACAATTGCTATGTAGTATTAAATATGTCCATCAGATGCATACATTGTGTAACGGTTTATTAAAGATTTATATTTAATTGATTTTTTTGTTGTTGTTATTTCTTAATATACATGACTATGCATTTATATACAATGAAAACAACATGCACAATCCTTAATTTCCTACGTAATTTCCCGTATTTCCCTACTAAATTCAAAATTCAGCCGTTTGCGTATGGTTTTTGTTATAATTGAATTGGTGTTTAGATCACCTTTCAAGATTATGTTACTCAACCAAAGTGGCAATTATACATACGAATTATTATTTATTACAATCATTATTGAAAGTATTCTATCGTTTTCAGGTTGGCAGTTGGGGGCGTTCATGTGCAAGTTGACTCCCTATCTACAAGGGGTTGCTGTGTGTGCGTCCGTTAATACCTTGGCGGCCATTGCTCTGGACAGGTGCGTAACATCACGTATATACCATTATGCTACGATTAGATTCCATTATATTGACTACTTCTTAACGATATGATACATAGTACATCTATATTCGTCAAAACTTTAATACGGGTTTTCTCACATTACACCTACCATATGGCATACTTTGTGAATGCACCAGTGTAGTTAGTGATCCTTAGACATGCAATCATCCTAACAAAGCTATTATTTTCCATGTATAATTGTCTACATTAATAACTTATAATACTCCTAGCAATATATGCATCATAGGTCTAAATATATCCACTGTAGAGTGCATTCAACATATTAGTATTTGATTAATCAAGCACTGATTACCTAATATTCAGGAATAGATTGCTTTGTCAGACGTATTTATATTTATTCGATTGTTATAGGTCCAATGTATATTATACAATTTCCATCCAGGAATAGACGTATGCAAAAAGAATATACTACCGTATTTGAATCTCTACCATTCTATTAGTATTTAGATTAAACTATAGACTAAATGTCCAGTCATTGCATAAGATAGTTTACATGTTATTTGCCTTGTTGCCTGCTGAAAAAGAAAGAAAAGTAAACGTTATCATCAAACAGTCAAGGTGGGAGAAGACTCCATTATAAATATGGTATATATCAATTAACAGCAAACAATGACAACCACGCGTAGCTCGCGTGGCGGTATTCATTAACTTGTTCCACGTCATCGTGGTCATACGTTTTCTTAACAGTGCTAACACCTCTCCCACATTTCCGCCATAATGTCAACCTTCCACTTAGGTCCGAGTGCATATCTGAGGATGTCCTTCGGTCGATCCGAATGGCTCTGTTTGTCACTGGAAGGTCTTTGACAACAATAACTTCCGTAACCTCTGTGGAAGTTCGAGATGCTCGCCATTACGATCGCCTGGTGTATAATTGCCATCATGGAGTCCACTAGTAGAGTCGCGACAGTGATTGAATCGTGTAGGTTAGGGATCTAGATTGATTGGACGCGTTTTAATCAGGAACGATCGTCAAAGGACGCCGTGGAGACAAATCACAGCCCTTCATGATAGCTCATGCAAAACATAAAGCACCCACGATTCTTGTGACACATTTGTGTCATCTGTAAATGTCATCAGTCATGTCTAGGAAATATGCTTTATTATGATTTTTCGGATTTCTATATCGTACCAGGTTTCGGAAATAAACCCACATGGTATGATTAATATAGAGAGCCTTCGTTTTAAAGATCCTTTGTAGTTTCGCAGAAAAATGCATGTATTGCATGTGGATCATTGCTATTGAATAAGATACCATTGCGAAATACAAATAAACAGCAATAATGGAATATATATTTATGCGGATTACCAATAATGCGCATCATCCACACATTCCATTGCAATATTAATGCCACTAAATTAATAAGTGTTCAACATGACACCAATCGTGAGAGAAGTATCCACGTATATCGTTGTTGCACAAGTGTGTGCATGGGAACCTACAACATAAGTATATAACGTTGACATTATATTAGCAATAACCCATGCGAGTAAGTATGTCAGTACGTTTATTATTGTATGGGCTAAGTAATGTACTAGTATAGTGGTAACTAATTATGTTGTTATGGATAGCACCGGTAATTATATCAGTATTACGATAGATAAATAGATTATCTGTGATATGGGGCCGTTAATGCTATTGCAATAGATCTGTGTATGATATACATTTGTTATTTGGAATTTATTAAATGTACATTTGTATGGGGTCCATACTGGAAATGATAAAAAGGACAATTATCGATACAGTAATGATGATTAACGGTACCGGTTCAATAAACATGTAGGCCTGTGTAGAACAGTATCGTCGTTAGCTGATGTGGAGGAACTGGCATGCTCCTTTGTAATTGTTTCATTACCATAGCCAGTGTTCTGCATTTTCTTTCAGATACTTTGCAATATGCCACACGTTGGAAGTGAAGATTGACACACGGAAATCTCGTCTCATTCTGCTGGCGATCTGGATAACAGCCTTCGCCATAATGATTCCTTGGCTGGTGTTTTACAACGAGATCGAATACAAAACCTCGAAGCAGGTTCTTCACTTCTGTCTAGAGGAGTGGCCATTATTCTCCATTCAACAGGCCTACTACATGGGGGTCATATTCTTCTGTTGTTACACAATCCCTTTAGCCATGATTGTCGTCTGCTACGCCCTCATTGGAATTAAAGTGTGGAGACGAGGAACGGTAGGAGCGCGCAACAGCAGTACAAATGTCATTCACAGATCAAAGGTCAAGGTAATTAAAATGCTTGCGGTCGTCTGCTTCTTATTTGCATTTTCATGGCTTCCATTATACGGTCTGAAATTCTGGAAGATGATCCAACCAGAAATAGACGCCAATTCCGAGAGAATAGTCAGTGACATCGTGTTTCCGGTGGCGCAGTGGCTGGGCTCGTCTAACTGTTGTGTTAATCCACTCATCTACTGCTTCTTCAGTAGGAAGTTCCGGAAGGGATTTAAAGATCTGTTAACGTGTTGTGACTTGAAAACAAAGTACGTTTCAGGATCTCCTGAATCCAGACATACGATGAACACGAGGTGGACCTCAAGAACGAGTCATTGTCAATACAGAGTATGAATGGACGTACACACTGATTCGTGTTCTGCTGAAAGACACTGAAAGCTTTATTATTCTTCCTCGTTTGTGATAGTGCGGTGTCGTAATTGGAGTTTTTTCATGTGCATTTTAAAATGTATTTTCAAGCATATTGCTACAGCATTTATGAATGTAATGAATAAAGTTATAAACAAGGTAATGATACTTGTGTAGATAATTTGTCAAGGACACCAGCAAGCCAGAGAATCATTTCACGAAGCTCTCTTATCCACTATGACGTTCTCGTAAGCGTCTGATCGCTATGCATAATAGATCTTTACGAGATCGTTATGGTCTGGTAGTAGATATGAGAGCTTCGTGAAACGATGCCCAGTTCTCTAGCTATAAACTTATTTACGTTCAGGTTGACTATATACGAATCATTTACAGACCACTGAGGCATTCCAGTACACGGATCTAATATGGTTTGCTCAAACACATTCTTATTACGAACATTCTGATTCTTACACGTTCAAACAAATATATACATCATGCATATATGACGCTAGGCTTTCAATTATTAAACTGGATATCGTTTCTCGACGCTCTCGTATCTGCTAAGAGACAGCAGCGATCTCTTATACGAGCGCTATGGTCTCATATCGGATATGAGAGCTTCAAGAAACGATACACTGAACACTTAGGCCTACTATAAACTTGTATCTGTAAAAGATTAGAATACGCATTCTGCAAACTATTAATTATTTCAGGTTAGTGGGTGTGTGCAATGGCTTGAAGTAGAAATATATTTACTTCAACTAGTATGGCCAGTTTATGCTACTACCGCGACTATGACATCTCCTCTAGCGTCAAGCAATCATTGGTACAAGTATAGCACATACACTTCAATGTAACATGGCTACCTTGCCAATTCCAGTCATGCCGGACCAGTGCCCACTGCTTGAAGTGATTTCGTGTGGCCGACAGCAGCAAATTAATAGAAACCACTGCAGTGATGAAACCAATAGTCGCAATAGAATTCGTCCGTGGGCTTTTGTGCCGAATTCAGTCTGACCTTCACAAAAACGGCATCTGTCAATTCGCCGTAAAGTTTTACGTTCAGTAGGTAACGTTGTATAATTATTTGACATTCACAATCTTGAATAAACCAACCTTCGAAAAATCATGATATTTTGTTTAATGTAAGCTTTATTTCTTCAGTGAAATCATTCAATTATGTGTGCACGAACTTCCGTAAAGAATAGGTGTAAAGCAAAAATACAATCTCCTGTCGTCAACAACCATGCAAAAATAGTACGATTACCTGTACACAGTTATATTCGTGTGTATTCCGTCATTCGTTGACTTGAATATTTGTAGATGTTCATTACGGTTGACTTTATTGACAGTCATCAAGGTCAGATGTCAAGGAAACACGGCTAAGTAACCATAGTGTAATGCTATCAAGTTATTCATTAATAGCCTGCACTTTGATACTGTCAGTCTAGGTGTAGGAGAGTAGTGATCAATACCGTAACAAAGCCTACATGCATACAAGATTAGACAAGTGATTGAATCCCAGTTAATTAGCCATTGCAAGGGTCACAACAATTTGACAGCCAGAGTGACCCCCATGACTAAATTACTCCTCATCCGAACAATCGCTACGAATATATACATATTTAATTAATGCGTTTAAACTTCTGTTGAGCATGAATCATGAGAAAACCAATGTTAGTGTCAAATAAGATATGAATAAAGAGCACCTGGTATTACAAACAGTACTGATGAATAATATGTATATAAAATACGTGTACATCGGGGAAATTATATAGTAAAATGTTTTGTTAAAGGTCAAAACCGATCGGATTATCGATGGCCGGATTATCGGGGGGCCAATGTACAACTGTATATCACTAAATATTAAATTTAATAGAGTATTCTGCAATTTATGCACTATTTCGTATTACGAATAGAATGCCAGCATGTGACAAATGCTACGTTATCTTATATGCATAACATAGACTCACAGAGATAGACAGTTTAGACCGAGTCATCCTCGAAACTCAGAGCGTTATACCTACTTACATTAAACGGATGCTAAGTAGGCATACTGGTTTGTGTTTCGAAGATGGGACCGAGTTAGAGCTAAAAGTGCAACGTGCATTGGCTTGGCTACGTGTCATTGGCTTGGCTACGTATCATTGGCTTGGCTACGTGTCATTGGCTTGGCTACGTATCATTGGATTTTTACCTCCACAATTGTCTTCCCTGCAGCCGGAAAATTATTCACACGCATCGAGATCGCAGAGCAATGTCAACTTCAATGGAACTTAGTAAAACTGATAGTCAATGTTGAGCTGCATTCCCTTTGACATTCGTAAAACAATGCTGACATTAATTAATCTATAAACATAGTAATGTAAAATCGATATGTGATGTATTTTCCTATCCCCAGTTCTACCGGAGATGTTCGTTAATTATTGTAAATTGGAGCTACTGGGGATCGCATATAATGCAGTAACATGAACTTATTGAAACTAGCCGGAATATGTAGCTAGATAAATACATGTACTTGGTCTTGTCAGTACCAGCCGGTGCTCGCAGGTTTACTGCAACAATCAGCGCTACGGATGTTGCGGGTTTCCTCCTGCCCTAAACTGACAAGTGGTATAAGTGAAAGAATTTTGAAAGCGACTCTAAACCCCAATTCCAATTCCTGGAAGAAAAGGCGTAATTCGAATGGAGGACCTTATCCATAGACTAGATCATTGCTTAAGGATGGATATCAGTGTCAGATTTCTCGAAACAAATTTAAATCACGAAAATGAGTTTCAACAATTTGCATTTCTCGAAAGCAAACTAAGTTCTGATGGTTAACCGAAAATTGCATCTCGGGGGGAAGCAAATTCGATTATAAACTGAGTTTTGAATTCATCTGAATTTGTTGAGTGTTTTTTCGAGAAATCAGGGCCAGTTTATGTTAGAATTATTCTGTTTCGAACAGTAAATATACAGATATCACTATGTATTTTCCCCATAAATGAGACTACATATGTTTGTTACAAGAAGACATGATACATGTCAAGAGGACATCAAGATATGTCTCTACGTGTATATCAAGAGGGTATCAAAATCAATACCCACGGGTATATCAAGATGATATCAAGATATGTTCAATAACATTTCACTCTTCGCAGTAATTTACCAGAAAGTCATATTTCCAAAACATTGACATGATACTTCATATTCCATTCTTAGAGCATTAATTACCAATACATGCATCCACGTGCAGTCAGCGAGGATTATCAAGAATATTCAGGAACTAACATGGCTATTGTCGAAATTTAGGTTACCTTAGAGTCGTACAGAAGAACCCTGTACGACATCTTCAATTAAGTCACGCATAGTTAGCATCTGCGTGGGCTGAGATTTTAGTATCCATTCAATTACCCCTACATCCCCCCACGTTCAGACGAAATGGGGCCAACACGTCCACAGCCTACACCAACACGTTATAAGAACACAACCCTGGCACACACCTCGTGCAGTAATGGCCTATTGAGGATAACACATGGTGATACCCACGTTAACTAATTATATCTTTGAGGTATTGGGGTCAAACAACCACCACGAGGAGGATTAGATGGTATTCGGCTATTCCAGAGCTATCTCATCTCGTTCATAATAACTTTAGAAATCCAAGAGAGGGAAGCTAGTATGTGGGACGTGGAATCCGAGAGTTCATGTTAGATGAACCAGAGGCCTACCTCTCACAACTTCTAAGTCTAAGACATTCATTTGGAATCTAGCATGGACTAGACCACCCTTTCGTTGAGTTATCGTAGCCTCTAAGAGACCACAACGCTATCGTAGATATCTATTATAGACTAGAAAGGTACCCTTGCATGAAGCGCCCATACCCTCTAAGAGACCATAACGCTCTCGTATATATCTAGCACGGACTAGAAAGGTACCATTTCATGAAGATCTAAGAGAATTACTAAGAGAACTGCCATAATGCTTTCGTATCTAGTATGGACTAGAAGGTCACCCTTTCGCAAAGCTCTCGTAACCTGTCAGAGACCACAGCGCTGTCGTATATATCTAGCATCGACTAGAAAGGTACCATTTCATGAAGATCTTGTTACTTCTAAGAGACCATACGGCTCTCATACATGCATGTATACTTGGACTTGGACTATCTCGCTGATCACCACGACAGTTCTATGGAATCTTAGTGGGTGCGATAGCTTTCTGAACAGCGAACTAGCGACATCATGCACACATTATTAAGCATGATCAGGCATGTAGTATTTCCTATAGTATTCCAATCAAGTCATCACGGATAATATACACCTTCATGGATGGCAGCCATGCCTGTTATATTGTTGGATTGCACTTTTCGCATTCTATTAAGTCGTGTTTCACATACTTAATCCGATTTAAAGAACAATAATTGGAGATGCCAAGTACCACAGTTCTAGTGTTATGCACATATTACACTAATCTACAACGTGCTCTGCAAGATATGCGCGACTAATTAGTCCGGTGAACAGCTGTAATTACGGCCGGGTTGGGTTTACTCTGTATATTCCCCGTGCTAACATTAGTTCTGAAGTTAGAATGGTGGATGTCATGCATTAACCATCGATCATGCATGCAGGTATGGACGCTATCCTAGCTGGATCCGCCCACTCTGATCAATCCTGAACCATAAATACTGATCATGAGCTGTTGGTACCCCCCCCCCCCCCATCCTTAAGTCCAAAATACCTTTAACGTTTTATTTCTAGCCAATCTTTTATAATTAGTTTCCATGATTCAGCACAATCGAATACTGGCCATTGTCATTCAACAGCGTCTTTCGTTTGGAATACTTCAGACATTTCCCTTTGGAAGAAGAAACTGGTTGTCAAACAAGTGAATTGACAATAATGCAAATATAATACAACGGCGTGTTGCTTTAAAGATGATAACATTTTCTTTGCGATTCTAGGGTTCTTATAAATTGCCTGAATCGCTTGACAATATGACGGCCGTCACGGTTAACACGTATGGATTAATCACATCGCCTTGGCTACTTATCAATCGAACAGGAAACATGCTAGGCCCGTGCTTTGCGTGGACGTTATTCACTATAGACATTGTAATGCAATTGCCCAGAATAGCAGGGGAATTCCTGGACTTAAAGATAACATAGTTCATGTCGACTTTCCCGACGTTATATGCAGAGATCGATATACAACTGGTATCGATTCCCATAATACATTTATTTTTATAAATCATGATTGGTCGGAATGACACTAGCATTAGGGGAATACTAGACACACGTAATCCATAGCCACTGCATGCGTAGTGCTCAGAAATATTCGTTTGCTTAGATATTCATGTCCTCTGATGAAAACTTATACAAGAAACGGTAAAACATTGTTGAATACACTCTACATAGAATCTGCATCAATATACCTACAGTGAGTAACTGAAAATATAAATTATTCACCATTCATGTAGATCAGCTCCATTCACCATATATCAGCTTCATGAAACATATAGTCTGCAACTGCACACACACACACACACACACACACACACACACACACACACACACACACACACACATATACGCGCGTGCGCGCCACACACGTCACTCATGTTTCAGATTCCCTGATTTATGAATCAGGCCCTGAGATTACGAAATGTTTTGAGTACGCTTTTATGCTCAAGCTCAGATTTCATACGAGGATTTGTTAACAAACCCTTGAGTTGAGCATGAAATCGTACTCAAAAAAGTTTAGTAATCTTTGGGCCTGATCTCTGGTGAATGATGCAGATTTTACATGTTCAGTCACTCACCCTATGTAAAATGATGCAGATTCGATGTAGATTGTGGCAATGTATATGCTTTACCGTTTCCGATGTCACGTTTTATGTGTGGATCTGATGTTGGTTGATTTATGTCGAGAAGTAAGTATGAATAACAAAACGCTCCAGATTAGCATATTTATGTTATGCGGCATTCTAGCCAATCTTGATACGTTGGATAAGCAACGGTTGAACATCTTGAAGTATCAATGTAGAGCAATGAGCAAGCTTCTAGCGTGGATTTTCAGCATTATGACTGCAAGTATAATTGTAATGTGTAGCAACTTGGGTCCATAATTAGAGTTGATTGAGTCTCGTAACTACAATTATGTATTATGTAATGCTTCGGTCTCATTGCTGTGAATACATAACGGGAGAGGACTTCCGGTATAGTCAACGGAAAGTTATTATTTTTAATTCTTGTTTTTTTTTTATTTACCGAGGTATTTTACAAAGTAAACACATTTACTCCGGGTGAATACAGATATATTAGTATTAGTATTATTATTAGTAGTATTATTGTTATGATTTATTTATTTATTTTAATTTTAAAATATTTTGTTTGTTTGTTATTGTATTATTATTATTATTATTATTATTAGTAGTAGTAGTAGTAGTAGTAGTAGTAGTAGTAGTAGTAGTAGTTTCCGGTTTCCGGTTTCCGGTTCAGTAAATATGAACAAATTAATGACGATAGGGGTGCGTATTATCAGTGTGTACGTCGTAGGTAATATGCTAACAATGACATAGTTCATCACATCAATAATATCATACCGCAATACTGTACTACCATAGATCCTGCACTCTTGGTTATGCAGTACCAATGAATCTTTTTGCTCCTTGTTTTTGTATTGGAGTTTGGAGTCGCTTTCAAGATTCTTTCACTTATATCACGACTTGTCAGTTTAGGGCAGGAGGAAACCCACAACATCC
>JAUTBT010000809.1:0-11024 GCA_032361225.1 Lepetodrilus schrolli | reverse complement strand
CGACTACGAAGTAGCATTTGACGAATAAGGTGAAAAAGCTTAACGAATTCGCAATTAAATTCAAATCAATATATAACTTTATCACTTTATTTTATTTAGCTAAGAAAGTCAACCAAAGTGAATATCATTTTCCTGTTAAGTGATTGGCTTAAACATTTTATTTTATTTTGAATTGCTAAGAAAGGCAAACAAAGTGATTATCATTTTGCTGTTGCTGGTGTGATTGTCTTGAACAAAAGATAAAATAGGTTCTATCGAGATTTGAGACCATAGAACCGACTACGAACTACGATTTTATTAATAAGCTAAAACAGCTTAACGAAGTCGCAATTAAATTTAAACTACCATGCATTTTATTTTATTTATAGCTTGCTAAGGAAGGCGAACAAATAATTGAACAATTTCGCTATTCTTGGCGTGATTATCTTGAACAAAAGAAAATTAGCTTCCACCGAGATTTTATCTCGGATCGCTGGGTCGAGAGTGTGAAATATTGTTGGTGTAATTGTCTTGAACAAAAGACAAATTAGGTCAGATTCAGAGTCCAAAATCCTATCCATACCCCATAGTCCTGACTCCGAACTGACTAGGAACTGACTAGGAACTGATTACGGACTGACTACGAACTGACTACAACTGATAATATCAGGAATACCGCATGCTAAATGAATTAACATTTTTTTATCATTATAAATTGCTGGTATAGTTGACTTGAACGGGAGTTAAATAATTTATGTTCTATCGAGATTTGAAATCGGATCGCTAATATTCATGCAAAATGTCAATTAACAGTTAGAACTCTTAATAATGCATGTACTCTCCTTATTATAATCTATGGATGCGAGAAATGGGGATTTCAAAGAAGACATCTGGATATAATTGAGAAACTATATATTCGTCATACATGTTTTATCATAAATTTGTGTAAATAAAATATATGTAAGCGTTTGTATATTAAGGAGTTATTACAATACTGTGTATACTTTCAATGTGCGAATTCAAGTTCAGGCTCGAAAGCATGCTCGTAGAGCTGCATTGTTGCCACCGTCAATGGATCGGTGTGCACTAACTGTTACTCTCAACTCCCCGGGGAGTATTAAGAAAGTATTGTAAATACTAGTACTGACGCACCAGGAGCATTGAATAATGAATGTGTTTCGCTAGGTGTACACAGACATACAATTCTAATGGTAGGTGACGGCCTTTGTTCTGGTGTAGGCCTACATGCCTATCAGATAAACATAAATATAGGGTATTTTAAAGAATAGAGAATTCAATGTGAATATGAATCGTTCAATTAATAATTTAATAATAAGACTGCAGTTGATTACAGATTAATTAATTTCCTATCAGTTTTGACATATTATTCAACTTGAATAAAACAGGTAACGAAATTGCTGTAGGGAAACCTAATAAAGTAGTAATGAGGAATATTAATACTATGATCTCGTCCAATAAGACGATCTCATATATTTATATCTCACTTTCTGTCGTTGCCTGTACTGCACAGTATTGAACATATTTCCAGGATGTCAAATATATACACATATGAACACGGAGTTTCGACATAGTTATATATTAAGCCATGTCTATATTTGCGTAATTAGATTTCCTTAGTATAAAATACATATAGTTCTTGGTCGGTGATCGTAATATCTGAATTCGATAATGTACATGCCCTTGTTACCACTGACATCAACGCAATATACATATGGAGCATTAAACAATTCCTCAATCATGACACTGTTTGTATATATAATAACGAGCAGGCATTATTCAAAGATGAAATATCAATTTGTTGTTGAGAAGACGATTCCCATGTCGCAGTGGGAGAACAGGATGAAGATTGCATCAATAGTTCTCGGCGTGTTTTTCCTTAATTCTCCTGGGAATCATTCTGAGTGGGTCGACCGACAACACCACCTAACAAGGATGGCCCTGAGAAAGAAAATATACCAGAATAATTTCACGGTTCTGTCACTTTCGATTTTCCTGTGAAATCCTGTCAGGAGAGACGATACATCAGATTTGTATTGGGATGCTTGGAGGAGGACGCGTCGATAAACCAAAGAAGACTCGTAGGGATCGCTAGTAACCTTTTACTTGAGTTACGTGTTATCGACATATTTTCGGTGTAGGCCCGCCAAGCCGACACTAGGTGTGAAAGGTAAAACTATAATACCGTGGAGCCAACAACCCTTAGACGAGGCACAAGAAGACACCTATTGCTTTATACATTTGAGCTTGGGGAAGGAATAACAATTTATTAAAATCAGAATTTTTTATGTAGAATAGTTTTAGGAATAATGTTTTACACTATGTTTCTGAACTGAAAATCCAATCAGGCCAACCTGCTATTCTGTGGTCAACCGTGACTAACACCTTGTATCGGTTTTGCGGGCTGTAACCATATTTTCAGTAGTAACCCGTGAGATGTGTTTGCAAGGAAATGTACACGTTATATTATATAATATAACCAAAGTTAAAATAATTCAAGTTTGTGCTTATTTTAAATTATTAATCTTTAATTTGTGATATATTAAATTTAGGTGGGTTTTATTCATACAGTTTTATTACAGTAATCTTAAATAGATATCGCCAGTGAATGTTACATTGTCCAGACCGCAAGTCAATCAATCCTAACACAGTGACTCAGAATCCAAGTATTCACAATTTGGCTATTATTTATCTATGGCTTTCCTATCTGTCTGCAAACTTAAATTTATTGTATTTTGATTTTGCATCCCTAGGAACAAAGTAACTGCGAATAGATATACAAATGTTTAATATTTAGGGTACACGATCAATGGGGACATTAACAAGGAAATATGGTAGCGACCCATTAATATTATCTCCGTTTCCATCCCTTCGGGTGTTCTTGCAATGACTTGTAATATCTTGCAATTATTCTTGTGGCCTCCTGTAATGGCCCTTGTGGCCTCTTGCAATGACTCTTGTGGCCTATTGCAATGAAATGTGTGGCCTCTTGTAAAGAGAATTGTGGGCTCTTGCAATGACTCTTGTGGCCAATTGCCATGACATTTGTCGCCTCCTGCAAGGATAATTGTGGCCTCTTGCAATGGCCTTGTGATTATGGACGCATCCCAAGATGTCCCAGACTAATTACACAGAATTGAGGACACCGCCGTACGTCCAGTGTAACCACGGCTTATCAGTAAAACATGTTAACTGTTGAATAGCTGCTGATTTGATCAGACATGGCGCGCATTTTGAACGACACCTCAGGGAATTCTGGTCTGGGTTGTTGTTGTTCCTCTGCGAAACGAACTAAAAAAATGCATAAACTCTTGTCTATTCCGTTTAGAGGTTCTATACTGTAATGTGTAACGTTGAATTATTTAGTACTTAATGATTTAGACATTTTATAATAAACCACCTTTAGTTTGTTAAAGGCATTAACTATATATCTTACAGTAAGTCTGTACATATTTCTAAATTGACTATCAAATATTATTGCACATTACTCAATCACGACATCGTGTGGTACAGCTTAATGGCGCAATAACCAACAAGAATAAAATTATTAAATCGTTATTATGTCTACTAATTATATTTCTAAGATATACTAGTAAAATATATAAACATGAATTTAAATTGCATGTCTATATTCAACAAAGGTGTCACATTTCATACAATTCTATCTATTCACAATCATGTGTACTCTAGACAAATGATAATAATACATAGATTGTTATGTCCACTTGTTATATAATATAAATATTATGACAGTCTCATCACAGAAATCATTCTCGGTGTAGGCTTACTTTGTTTTTCTGTTTAGGAGCATTGACGTAATTATTTATTTATATATTTGCAAAGTCTCCTCAAATCATGTTTGCATTATCATGATTATGGGTAGATTCATAACAATGGTCTTATTTTAAATATATAGTATATACTGCTAGTTTCATACTCAAAGTTAGTGGAATATATTGTGGATGATGCGAACGTGGTGGAAAGATAACAGTTTTCACGCCTGGAGTTATGGCCCCTTAGTTCCTCTTCAATTAATGAAATAATTTCGCTATCATCTTCCGGCGCCGTGTTTTGTTTGGTTATATTTTTTTGTCTGGAAATTATTTTCTAATATTCTATTTAAACAAGATGAGCAACGACACCCAAGATGATACAGGTAATCAGTAATCTTTGAATTAATTACCATAATGCTTTGGTTGAGTCTTGTTCAATGCTGATTAGCAAATTACGGCAAAGGTGGAGATGGGTAGCTGCAGTTCTGTAGCTAAAAAGTGTGGCCCGTTTACTATTTTGCTATCTATATGGCACCATTTAGGTACAGAGGATTACAATTTACAGTAATATGTATCAACAAAAGTACGCAGCAGATCTCAATGCGCTGGGTTAATCACTACGTCTGGTTTTTAGCCCATAGTATTTTATCGCGCTCATCAACCAACACCATCTTGCTAAAAATAGCTGTCATATTGAAGCAGTGAAACATGAAGCAAACATTGTTAGTGCACATAAATTTACTCAACGATATACTTTCAGTTTCATTGTGTCTTTGTGAGCATTCTGACTAAGGACACTGATAGTTTTCTAATGTTGTGTAGATATATGTCATGTAAAGCTGAAATTTGGGAGAGGGTAGCTCAATTATAACCAACAAAGATGACTAGTCAACTACTACTCAACTATATTAAACAATTAATCGTATAGGAAAATCTGGTAGTTGTTTTAGCCCTACTAATTAGATATAATTTGTGACTTAATTTAAAATGAAAATACAGTTTAAAAAATGTCGTTACATTTCTAGAGAAAAGCACCCAGTCGTATGCAGCGCTGAGTATCGGACTGATCTGTCTGATTATTGGTCTACCGCTGTGGTGGAAGACTACAGAAGTCTACAGAGTTCAGCTGCCGTATGGAGAAATCTCTGCAATGGCGACCACAACAGTATGTATATAACAATCTGACTAGCAACTAAAATAATAGCAGTACAAATAGTGAAGGAAGAAGCTTGCACAGTGGTCAGTAATATTGTGTATGCTATCGGAATTGTCAAGTATTATAATAGAAGACACATTTTAAACTAAATTGTGACAAAGAATATACATTGGCATCAGTGCATTTCTATAGCCCTTAGTTTGGCATGAAATTATACAAATAAAGTGGATTTAACAGTACAAATTTCTCAAGGTATAATCTATTAAGGTGTCACATTTAAAAGTTATCACCTGTATGATCAGCATACAATGTAGAGAGCACACTCCATGTTATTTGCTGTTGTTAACCTGTGGTTCTTTTGTCATGTTTGTTGCAGATTGAATATCAAGTAAACGTTGAGGTCATCAGTTATGATGATAAAGTGGATTTAGCATTGCTGAGTGCAGATATACAATCCAATCTGCTTCATAGTAAATACTTTATATATTGATCACATTTTTTTTTTTTTTTTATGTAACTATGGCAATCATAATTAACATGATTAAAGAACTGGACCCAGTTGTATGAAGTGCCACCAACTAATGACGTCATTAGCCACTAATACTACATTGACTTTTAATGATAACGTAATACTACATTAGTTAATGTGGGTTTAATGATACGTTAACAGAACATTAGCATTTCATACAACTGGGCCCTGAATATTATTATTATTGAAATATTGGTAAACTTGAAGACTTGGACACCACACTAACATGCCTAACCAAGAAGTATTGTTATTTGTGATAACAGTATTTTGACATATCTACAGAGAAATGGTACCCATTGCTACTGATGTACAGAAGGATGAAGTTTGATTTATGATTGAATTTTTAGACTCCTCCAAGAAGCTGGTACCAATGTACCGAGTGTCTGCGAGGGAAGCAGCAAATGAGGAGATGGTGGCGCTGAAGCTTGCTGATACTCTGAAAGGTGAAGGTCATTCTATAGGATTATTACTGCTATGACACGGGTTTAACTATTCAATGTGTTATCATGGTTATTGGAATTGAAAATAACTACATATTCCTTTTATTGGATATTATGTCCTGAACAAATCAAATAGTTCGAACAGGAGAAAATAATTAAATTTGTAGCTGTTCGAATTATTATATAAATATGAAAAGTGAAAATGATTTATGTTCATATAATTAGGGACATCCAAATTAAGTACAAAATATGGTTGTAAATGATATGGTAATTAAATAGTAATTTTTTAAAAATGATTGTGTTAGCATTATTACAAAGTTACTACCATATATCGTGGGGTATAGGCCCAGGGGGCCCACTTCATACAATAATGGATAATATGGTACTGACCTTATACTGCACGAAGATCCAAACTTATTTGCCGTAACTTACCCATCGAAAACAGGAGCACTCGATTTACGGTCTTAATAATGAATGTTATCAATCTGTCTAGGATAGGATCTAATAAACACAATAAAATAATAAAGATCTTTATTCATTTAAATAATAATAATAATCAATACAATATTGTTTTGAATTGATATATCGTGTAGACAACAATTTGAATTGGTTGCTGCACATGCTGGATCCCATCACTCAATCACTCTCAATAACAATGAAATCGTCTATGTCCGCCCGCGACTTGCTGATCCAGTTAATGAGTTCTTGATATTGTAAAGTGATTATTGTTTCGATAACCTATCAGCACAGGGAATTATTCTAAAATAAAACAATGGCTTACGTTTTCGTGTTGGGGAAAACATGGTATCAGCAATCACCTGACAGTTTGAAGTTATTGTACATTGAACTATTTTCAACAGTCTAATCAGAATGTTTGTTTGAGACACTCCCCTGAAACTACTCGGCACTAGGTCAGTGCTTTGTTCATTCAACAACAACAAGTCAAGATGGCTATTTTATTGTATGCATTTTATTTTTCCAATAACAATGATGTATCTACAGATGAAACAAAGTAAATGAACGCGATTGAAAAATACAACTTGTGGAGATAAAAATGGACTGTTCCATTTCTACTTCCTGATTCCCGCTAGGTAAACATAAAGTAGCTATAGAAAAAACACTGTCATATTTCAGTTTAAATTAGGGGATAAATTGCAGACAATGTAGTGGCCTTATAATACAGAATAGGACCACTTTGCTTATATTTTGAAAAAGGGTGGTGGGCTTATACCCAAATATGGGCTTATACCCCACGATTTACGGTATTTGAAAAATATATGGTCATGTTTGTATTTTCAGGGTAGGGAAAAAATATTTTCGGCCATTAATTTAAGTGTTCAAACTATTAGAGGGTTCAAATTATTAGCATTATTACGGTATTGTATAATTTGATAATATAGTTCCTTATGTTGGCACACTAGGTGGTCATATTGAATAGTTGATGTTGTCATAGCAATGTAAAGACTTGTACAGCCCATTATTAATATCTTGCTCCTGTCTTGTTTCTAGATCTCGACAGAAAACTGACGAGTTATCTGGGAGATATTCGTAATATGTATTACGTTGTTCTGCTGAAGAGTGGGTCTAAGTTTGTTACAAAACCATTCATTGGAAAGAATCGAATTGTCTTCATGAAAGCCTCTGGTAAAGGTGAGATGATAATTTGCAATGATGAAATCTGTTATGTATACAGTGTATGCAGAGTACCGCTGTTATTGAAAAATAATTGATCATTCAAATTCAGATAATTCAGTCAATTAGCAGGTCTCTTCAAAATCATTTTCTCTGCAACACATTGAACATTTTTGAAATTGGTGAATTTTCTTCTACTGAACATTGCAATTGTAGTGGTCACTGAATTCTGAACATTGTATGTTTTATTTAAATGTTGCATACTAGACAAACTTTTATATCAGTTATATCTATTTTCAGATGTCTCTTCAATCGGAGCCTCAATTTCGTCCATATTGAAAGATCTGATTGTCCGAGAGGGGGCAGTGAAAAGAAGTTTATTAGCTGCAAAGGGGGCCAGATCTCTGAAGGTGATACCATAGTTTTAAAATATCCACATGTACACAAGTCACTACATTCTATATATTATGTGGGTTTGTACATTAAACTTAAGAGTGATGATACAGTTTTAGTAAATTGGGTATTATTCTAATCTTATCTTGTTGCCATAGTGGAGGCCACTTTCACATACATAAATGTCACCCAGACAGCTTATGACGAAACAGAAACCCTAAGTTATTATGTTTTTTTCCCCCTCACAGATCACAGGCAGATCTCTGAAATAGTGGAAAGACAATAGGCCAGCATTTCATGTTGTATTTCTTCGTATTATGTTCATCTAATACAGTTGATTGTTTTCCATGTCAGCCTGACAAAGAGAGCATGAGGTCGTTGAGGTCAACTCCAGCTTACGACATGACCTTCACCTTGGTGAACCCACAGCCAGACATGTTGGATGTTCAGTGGGACATTAAGGCAGGAATTGATGGTGGGTACACACAGTGGTGGGTGCACAGTGCTGTGTTGTCCTCCTATAGTAGACTTCTGTTAGGTCAATGACAGCACTGTGGAACATGATAATATATTGGCTCCAAGTAAAATAGAACAAATCAAAGTCAAGTGTACAGTTTCACTTGGTATCTGACGTAAGTACTCAACTGTGCTGACATATATCAATGTTAGAGCTGAAACAAATAGCAAAAATGCAATTCGAATAATCATTTGTAAGTATTCTATTCATATTCGAATATTTTTTTGAAATGTTATATAGAGATTAATACACGAGCTAGTGTGTCATATTGATTTTACAACACGAGTGATTCCAAAGTCAACTTTGGAATCACGAATGTCGTAAAATCAATATGACACACTAGCGAGTGGGTTAATTTCTTTATCCAACAACTTTTGAACGGAAATTCATACAACTCAAACATATTCTTATGTGGAAGTCAAATAGGGAGTGACCAATGAAACTGTCTTATCACGATGATAGGTGTGTGAAAATTGTGATGCAAGCCAAGTAACCAGCCAATGAAAATCGTTCCAGGGATTATGCACTACTGTGCAAGATATCATATTTATGTCTTGAGTTATCTTGAACCATATGTTGGATAAAATAACATAATATGCTACAAAGTGACATTTCCGGGCATATTGTCACCCTATCGATAAAAATAAATTTTTTAAACATCGTCGCACATCTTGAATGTTCGATATGTACATGTCCATTGTTGTGTTTTCTAACTAGATATTGAGCAGTAACATTAAAATAAGAAGGTCTCAAAATTATTATAGAAAAACGTGCGATCTACATCTCTTCTGCTAATGTTGTTTTACTATTTGAATATTCATAATTTAATATTCCTTCGCAAATATTCAAATATTAGTTTCAGTTCTAATCAATATTATCTACTGTTTCAGCATATTTCAGACCATTCTTGAGGAAGCTGGAAAACTTTGCTGAATTCACATTGACTTCACAGGTAAGCAAGCTACTTTTCTGATACACAAAATTAAAATTACGCACCTTATATCTTGATATGTTTTATGCCATTTTACATTTCTCCTCCCTTTTACATTATTTGAACATTGAAATGATATCCTCCTAACACTGCATGTTCTGTTTGACACTACATGTTCTGTTTGACACTACAGGTTCTGTTTTTACATTATTTGAACTTTGAGATGGTTTCCTGCTAAGACTACAGATTCTGTTTGTACATCAATATCACAGTGTTCTGTTTGACACTGCAGGTTCTGTACTTTATGGGACTGGTGCGGCGCCCACAAAGGAACACTGTGACAGGAGAGTCGTACTACACTGAGCAGGATCTGCCACACCTCATCACGCCCATGGAGTCCAACCTAGGTCAGTGCTGTCAAAGTATTATTATAGTCTTATTTATGTTGATTTGTCGGGCGGGTGATAGCGCAGTGGTAGAACATTGAATTAGAGCCAAAGGTTCCAGGTTCAAATCCCGCCCCGGGAGCCTGGCATCAATGTTTGTGAAAGCTACCTTTCTGACACGATATTGATAGGATGTGCTGTCTGTAGAGTGGCAATGCAGTTATGATCCTTGGTCTTGTCAGTACCAGCCAGTGCTCGGAGGTCTACTACAACATTCAGCGCTACAGATGTTGCTGGTTTCCTCCTGCCCTAAACTGACAAGCCGTGATATAAGTCAAAGAATCTTGATTTGTCACATATTGGTGAAATAATACTGCAACGACATTAAGCAATAATTTTGGGTGGTTGGTAGCACAATGGTAAAATGTTGTCCTCATGGTTCAGTGGCATCAATGTTTGCAGAAGATCTTTAGACATAGGATGCACTGTCTGTACCATAGCAATGCAGTTGGATATTGCTATTTCAACAGGTTGCTCCAAGTATTCTGACATTTCTTTTTTGTGTTTCAGGTTCACATGCTTCCAATAATCCGGCCATCAACTTTGTTGTGTACGTGCCAACACGTGACCAGAGCCCGCTGTATGTTAAAGACAATTCAGGTGAGACACAAGGCTGCAGAAATACATGAAAATCAGGGGAGATAATTACAAGATCTTTAGTAGAGTTATACCCACTGGCTTAATCCATTTCATCATCGATAGATTTTGAGTAATATTAACATTGATCACTTCATCCAATTTTTTTTATGTGCTATGAATTCTGACTGTCTGCAGATAAGCTTGTGCCGAGCAATTCATTCTTCAGTCCGAGGTGGGGTGGTATCTGGGTGAACAACATTGAGCTTCCAGAGAACTCAAGTCTGCCTCATCGAGTCGGTGTGGACATGAGGAAGATGATGGAGGTGTTTCTCACCCAGACCAGAATGTTGTTGAACTTGCCATCACAGGTATTCATTGAAGTGAAACAATGCCATTACAACAGTCACAATATGTGCATGCAAGTATTCATATTTGGAGAATGTTTTTGTTATAGAATGAAATATTTACCCAAATATTTACATGAGTCATTGATTTATTTAAGCCAAAGGTTCCCAGTTCAAATCCTGCCTCGGGAGCCTGGCATCAATGTTCATAAAAGTTACCTTTCTGACACGATATTGATAGGATGCGATGTCTGTAGAGTGGCAATGCAGTTATCATCCTTGGTCTT
>JAUTBT010000808.1:0-11024 GCA_032361225.1 Lepetodrilus schrolli | reverse complement strand
GAAGTGTGGACGTCAATCTACTCATCAACGACAATGACTACAACAACAGCATCAGCAGTGGCTACATCCCCAATCAAGCAACCAGGCAATCAATCATCCTATCAGCGCCAGACAGTGCATATCCAGCTGTGTACATTCAGCACATTCACAATGGACAACTTCACATTGGCATTCTCTATGGACATGCTTCCACAACCCCACATTCAAGGGTCAAACGCTGATCTACCATTTATTTGACTGTCACACAGATGGCTAATCAAGCCGTTTATACGACGGTCCCCAAAAACAAAATATCATGTGCGTTTCTTCCTAAGGCTGATCTACCGTTTCTTGTACCGTTTCTTGGACTGTTCATAAGAATGATCTATCAACTGTTTCGTAAGACTGGTCTAACCGTGTCTTGCACTGTTTTCTTAGACCGTTTCTTTCAACTGTTTCGTGGACTATTATACTGTTTCATATACCGTTTCCATAGACCGATATATTATCACGGTGGATATGATATCTTCGAAAAACGATACGCAGAGACGTTTTCAAGACTATTTCGCTCATATCACTGTTTCACATTTACGGCAATGGAAACATGCAACACCAATAGCGCCGAGTCTTGCAGTAACCCTGCGAACACCGGCTGGTACTGACGAACCAATTATACTAGTTGCTCTGAAACAGTACAGATGACATTGAAGCTACGGTGGGGAAGTGGTCCAGAATGTCTACACTAAATCCACACTACTACCACCACATCGATATTATTTATGTGGATATTCTATCAGTCATAGTGTCAAGCTAGATATATTCCAAATAATGTCTTAAAATTGTTGTGTCACGTGCCAGATAACTTCATCATGTGATTTCTCCATTGCACGATCTTTTCACATGTGTCTTGGAGACTGTAGTAGTGGCGGTGGTACAGTCGTGTAGTTAGTTAGCTGTCACTCATTGTCAACAGAAACGTTAAGCCATTATTTGTCACGTGATATTGTCGTGTGCTCTATCTGGGGAAACGATATACACACTCTCTCCAAGGTAATGACGAGCTGTCAACAGACAGATATCGGTGCTAAACTAAGTGAAATACCTGTATGCGCATTGATGAGAAATAATTAGATATGCTCGTGACTGTTAAATTGAGGAAGAAAAGTAATTTTAGTCCATTTTCCATGATCGCTGATCGCCAATTAGAATTGTCCGCGAAGATTAGTCTTCATGTATACATGCAGTCATGTATTGTGGTTCTCTCACTGTGCTTCATCCACGGTACAGGCATTTTTCAACATATATCAAAACGCCATCAACATCATTGCAGCAAAATGAAAGGTTACGCGGCATTAATAGAGAGAACAGAATGATAATATCAAATGACAAATTGTAGATTGCGGGCTTCCTTTGAAGAATACTTAATGAAATCCACAGTGAAGCCCTGTGATATGTATTAATGAGATTTCCTCTACATAAAACCCTCGGGGTTCCTCCCCATACTTTTTTTGTTTTAGTTTTTGTTTGTAAATATAATAAAATTTTAATACGAAATGGAAAGGTTTTTTTGTTTGTGTGTGTGTGTGTGTGTGAGAGAGAGAGAGAGAGAGAGAGAGAGAGAGAGAGAGCGCGCGCGTGCGTGCGTGCGTGCGTGCGTGCGTGCGTGCGTGCGTGTTTCCTTTACGTTTTCATATTAAGATAATCTAACATTTTTTACTATTTGTATTATCAGTTTGATTGAATTTGAGTTTAAACCAATTTGTTTATTGACCAGCTTGATTTGTCTGATCATGAATGTTAGTAAGTATACAAATATAAATGTTGGAATATCAATAGTAATCTAATTGATGTTGCAGAGAAGCAGAAACGAACAAAGATGTTATGCTAATTCGAATTCTCTAGCTCGATATTCCTCTACCCTTCCCCTGTGACATACCCATGTAAAATGTATATTATGGTCAGTAGGGAAGGCTAGAGGAATCCTGAGCTAACAGCCATCATGTCATCCGATCAAACATCATCATGCTGCACTATATATTACTGTAAATCAGGAAATTAATGCGTCACTAATTTAATGCGACCTCAAGCTTTTGGACAGAAATGCGACAACAATTAAATGAGATCGACCAGACGTACCTTTCATTATTTTCCATAATGCGTAGGAATTAAATGCGGCCATAAGCCAATCGCATTTTTCACATTAATATCCTGCTCGCATTAGTTTCAGTATTTGGAAAATATAGAATACATTGATTCAGAATAAAATTGTCACCCTAACATTCTTTGTAATTTCAATTTATATGTGGATAGAAAATGACCTCTTGCTATCCATTACATATTGTTAGTTGTCCTGTGTTCTGCCTAAAAGAATAGTGTTGTTTGATCTCGGCAGCTATCGCGGTGTCTATCATCGCCGCCCTCCTCATCATCGCCATCATCATCGCGCTGCTGCTGTGTCGACAACGAAAGCGTCAGGACTACGACGTGAAGAAGGAACAGGACTACGAGATGAAGCAGCCGCTGAACCACAACCACTACGTCCAGCCCAGTCCAGTCCCTGCTGACCACCTGGCCAAACTGGACGAGTTCAGCATGGTGTCTGCCACCCTTGGACCCAGACGTAGGTTTAACCTCCTACCTCCTGACAGCAAACAGACATGCTCCAAGTAGAATCATTGTAATTTATCCAATAGTCGGTGAAAACTTGGAACCAGATTAGGAGAATTTTGAATTTTGCGGGTGTTATTGAAATTCAACAATGGCAAATTTCATTTGAATCTGATCTGCTTATACATTAAGTTAACAACACAACCATGTATTTCTTTAGCTAGATTTTAATATTTTAATTATCACATTGGACATGAAACAAGGCCCAGAGATTACATAACTTTTTTAGTAAGATTCCATGCTCAAACTCAAATTTGTGAACAAAACCTTGAGTCGAGCATGAGCTTATACTTAAAACTGTTTCGTAATCTCAAGGCCAGATGTACGCAGACATATCCAGCTTCCAAGTTTCATGATGTACCTTCTTGTTACCAGTACATCTGACTATCAGTGAGTTCACGTTGGAGCTTTTGAATCGTATTCACTATTGGGTAATGGTGCTTTACAAAAAGAATCTATGTTACTGTTGTTCATCTGATCCTGTAAAACGTGTGTTATAGCTACTAAATTTGATGTTCTTGCAGCTGCCCGGCGAGTCCCACCACCAGAGGTCCCCAACAGATTCAGTCAGTCCAGCTTTGTAAGTACCACCATCTCTTGTAGCCATGGTAACATGCCAACCACACTGTAGCCGTGGTAACAGCAGCAACACTGTAACCGTGGCAACAGACCAGTATATACGGGTTCGGTGTTGCCATGCTCTCCTGTCTGTGCATTTGATGTCCTCAGGTTTGCGGAAACATGGTTGTTTGTGCCACAGGGAATTGCAGCAATGAGACAATGAACGACATAGATAGACAGTCAAACAACAGCTTAATATTGATCAGTATCTTCACATGAGCTGGCACAGTTGCATCAATACTTTCACATTGGTACCATGTCATTGGTATACTTTTGTTTGTATGATAGCACTTGTACTGAACTCTTGCTGAATTCTTGTAAGGCCAGACATCCATGTTGCTGTACATACTCTCAGATGCATGGAGTCTAATCCACTAATGCCTCAATAAGTCTTTACATACCAGGTATGTCCCACTTTCTCTTCCATCTAGGAAGCATGTAGGGTGGTGTCTAGTCCATCAGTAGGCATGTGTTGATTTGTGCTCAATATTTTGTATCTTCATGCATCTTCCCATTTTTATAGCCACGATGGTGGTGATGATATTCTTGCCCAAACTTCTGATGTGTCTTCTATATTGGGATGCCGTGCTGTTCCCTTTTTCTTGCATGTCCCTGTCTCTGTAACACACCTGACACTTGCCTTGCAGCCAATGGTGGACGACGAATTACCGGTCGTCTACAATCGCAAGAAGAAGCGACCGGCTTCGTCGATCTCAGAAGTGTTGGAGGAGATGGAGAGGAGGCAGAAGGCTAAAGGTGAGAGGTCACTTCCTGTTTTATGCATCCTCTAGAATGCAGGTTCAGTGCCTACCATATCTCACTGACCCTGAGCACCCATTCATGAAGTTCTCATAGCCATTAAGAGAGCATTGTGCTTGTATCTGTTATGCTGATTACTATCAGAGCGCTATGGTCTCTTAGTTGACACAAGAATGTTTATGAAAGGGTGCCCTGGACAGTTAGGCCATTATGACACTGTTTGACCTACACAGATCAATTTATTGATCTTTTTAAATTGAGCTAGAGAGTTCCTCTTTGTATAAAGATGTCAGTTTGGATGTGTTGTCACATCAATTAAAGCCTGTTCCAAGTAGTATTTACAGGCATGGCAAATTATCATAGGTCCACGGAAATCCACTGATTTATTTATCCAAGGCTAAATTTATTTGCCCGGTATGTGGCCGACCCCTGGATTTGTTTTCCACTGAAATCACAATTGTCTGTATTTACTATTAGCCAACTATATGATGTAATGACTGGAGTAATCGTAGTGCCCTGTTTGATTTATACATAGTTCATTCGTCAGAAAGGGATTGGAAAAAAAGTTGTCCATTCGTCAGAAAGGGATTGGAAAAAAAGTTGTCCAACTTACTAAATCTGCTCTGGTCCCCTGTACAGCTCTTGAATACTGGTCACTGTAGAAAGTGCTTGAGGAATACCATAGCTGCAGGGACAATACATGACAACTTACGAATGACAGGTCCTTGAGAACATTCATAACAGTCAGAATTTACTATTGACCAACTAGCAAGACCAACTAGGATGCTCAGGACAGAACTTATCTTGTATGACTTGTATGGTCAGTCACCCCGTAGGATTTGCTTGTGGACTGGAGGCAGATAATCCTGGAGTTGTATGATTGACATGCACTTGAGGACCGAGTTCACTGTGGTGTCTGCACTGCTCCATGGACTGGGAATATCACTGATCTGCTAGGACAGGGTTCCAGCATCATCTGTAGACCACCACCATGTCGTGAGTGTTGTTGTGATCTACTTTCAGAGCAGGGTCTTGACCCCGACGCAGAGTCTCCGGTGAAGGTGGAACCACGGAACCACGGTGAGGGTGAGCTGGACTGGGACCCCACTGCAGACACCGCGCCCCTCACGTGTGTAAGTACAGGTGGCCTCAGGTAGGGTCAAGGTCACTAACATTACCTTGGTCAAGGTCACAAGTTGTCAAACTCGGTGCACCTCCAAATGCAGAGTTTTCAATGATTCAGATTTTTATCAGAATAGTACGTATATGTGCTCTACAGGTAATATATTTATCTATTTTTTTTCTATTAAAAATATTAATGCTATATCTTAGCTAGCACTTCCTCTAATTATAATAGTATTAACACAAAGTATATGAAATCTCAAATAGCTTTCAATAGTTTTCTACCTTTTTCAATACTTTAAATTATTAGATTATTTTCATTTTTTTAAGATAAATTTTCAGGAACTCGTCGTTTGAGATTTCATCATTTCCATCTCTCAATACTAACAAACTGTTTTCCTTTCAATAAATCGTCTTGGGTTTTACGTTTAATGGAAAAGAAACACCTAATTCAAATTTCATGTACATTTGTCTTTCAAATATAAGCAATACATATAGATTGTGGATAATACAGTATTGTCTATTGATTATTTGCCGAGTATATATTTGTATATTGTTTTTTGATATATGTAAACAATTTTTATATGTGCTTTATTGCTGAAATGTTTTCTTAATTTGTTGCTTACCATTTGCAAGTTATAATGCTTATATTTCTTAATTCGTTGAAATCATGCAAAACGTTTAAGCATATTTGAATGCATACCATTTTTGATATATAGTGTTTGTTTGGTACATATAGTCAGTCCTATGCGTGTCTTTTACTGCATCTGCTATGCTCAGTATTTTGCCTATGATGACAAACATTAATGACGAATACAAGACTATTTATTTGTTGGATTTTGAGAAGATTGCAGGAACCTGCAAGATTAATGAATAAAGAAATTAGAATTTTCTCGATCTTGTGAAAAATAAAAGGTAGTTTTTAGATTAGCCAGCTTTCCATATGCAGCAGCTAGACACTCACTCTGACATCGCTTCTGCTAATTCTCTCACTGCGATTGGCCTGGTGTGCATGACCCCAATATGATATTGTGCATGTTTTATAATCCATTTTGTTAACTCTGTTTCCTTATAGGGTGATATTACGTTTTTCAACTCCCCTCTTTTGTTGAGCATTCCTGATGAAAATGATGAAGATATCGAGGAAAATAGTACCTCACCTAGTAGCACCGAGGTTTGTATGATCACGTGATGGAATTCGAATTCCTAGATTGTTCAGGGGAGACGATTCTTTTCCGGTTTTGAGATAATGATAGATAATTACTAAATATGTATTCTTTTAAAACTTTGATTCTTGCCCAACAGAAGAGCGAGTTTTACATGTATTACAATATTTTTATTTGGAACTTTCGAAAGACTCATTTGGGAAGACATTGGCAAAAAGTTGAATGCAGGATTTTAACAAACGTCAGGAGGAGACAATTAAGAAAATATTTAAAAATAATTGTCTACTTAATTCCCACTAATATCCCTGCTAATACATCTCAGGTGGCTAGTATCCCATGAATAATAAAACCCTTTTGTCCTTTGGACTGGTGATGGGTTAACCCAGGCTGATTATGAAATATTTTTGTGATGGATGTGTCAGGCCTATCCTGTAGCTTAAATTGATTTATTTTGTAAAGACATTCCTGATTTTGATATCTATTTCAGAAATATTGTTTAATAAACGAAGGTGTCTTGTCTCTTTCTATTCCATGTTTATATTCACTATAGACCTAATTACTATGCGGCACTATAGACCTATACTATATGTGGCACTATAGATCTATATATTTGGCACTATATACCTATATGATATGTAGATCTATATATATGACACAATAGACCTATACTATATGTTGCACTATAGATATATATATTTGGCACTATAGACCTCTGATATGTGGCACTATAGATCTATATCTTTGGCACTATAGCTATGATGTATTCTGTGGCTGACAGGCTCTATACCTTTGTGCATTGTGTTCTGTATCGGGATGCCCTATTGAGAAATATTACCCCAACTTTCTAGATATCAGTACAAAGTAGAATGGAGCTAACAATGTATGTGATGTATTGTACTGATAGTGGGAAACTGCATTGTGTTCAATTTTTTCTTGCACGTTTAATTTACCTGCACATGCATTTTGTTGTCAAATATTGTTACATGCTTTGTTTTGTTTCGTAGGGAAATAAGTTTAATCTGTCAATGGATATTTTCATATGTTTTATACTTTTGTTGCAATTCATCACTTTTTGATCAGTTTGGATATCAAATGCTTTTTGGTCATAATTTTGTGTGTTTTACAATATGTGAAAACACTGTGCTGTGGTTAGAATAGCAAGCTCTATGCTAGAGAAAACATAAAATATCTTGGATTAACAGTAAATGTGAAGCTCGAAGAGCGAGGAAGAATCCTATGTTCTTGTCTTCCACGTAAGTCTGGGCTAGTCATTGATGTTGATAGATGTGCATCAATTAATCTATGCAGAAAATGAGGAATGTATATTGGATTAATACTGCAACATAATAACTTTTAATGACCAGTAATTTGACGTTTAAAGTAATCTAAGCCCCAGGAAAGCAGAAACGTCTGGCCCCGAGATTCTGAAACTTTTTTTAGTACGATTTCGTGCTGAAGCTCAAATTTTATATGGGGATTTTGAGTTGAGCATGAAATCTTACTCAAAAAAGTTTCATAATCTCGGGGCCAGACGTTTCTGCTTTCCTGGAGATGTTTCCTAGTATGTGTAGTTGCTCATTGAAGTATGTTTTGTTTGTCTAAATTAGAAGCATCCAGAGGAGGCGAGATCGCAGAGATCTCCGGACGACTCAGCTCACCAGACCAGCACAGAGTACAATGGAGACAGCGGTTACGAAGCCGAATCACGCCCCGAAATCACGGAGGAAGACGCTACGCCGGATTCCACCGTTGATATTCATACACCGCCAAAGATGTACATGTACGACTTGTCATCGTTAGAGATGCAGGATTCACCAAGTCTGAACGATCCTAGTCGCAGACTGCTGGACTCCGAGGTGCAGACGTGATGTCGAGGTCACGTGATGTCATGGTCATGTGATGTCGTGGTCACGTGATCCCCAGGACCATGGTGCAGAGTGATTCTGACATGGAATGTGCGTGACGAAATTCATTGATAGACTTGATGAGGATACGTCATTACGACACGTACATTATTGCGCCAAAGATGAACGTATTGCATCGGGGAAATGTATAAATGACACGACTAAACATTATTTTATTCATCGGAGAAGTGAGATGGAAATGTTTTAAATCCACTAGATCCAGTTGTCCAGAAACCGAATCGCTTCCTGTGGAAAAGGGTCAACTATGTTAATAATGATAATTGCCAGTGTCGTAACCTGAACTAAATGATGGTTAACCCTAAAACAGACAATTTATCTTTGGTATCAATTATACTATACCGGAGGATAGATCTGTATGGTCAAAACCAGTTTTCCTGATAATTAATGATTTGAAAGTTGCCATTGAAACATATTTGTGTACTAAAGGTTTATGCATATGCAAGTTAAGTTTGTGAAACTGAAGTGTACTGGAAATGTGTAATCAAGAAGAGCAACTAATGCTTGTACATAAATTACAATGCAGTTTGGTATGATGGACATTATGTCATGCAATGCCTTGTGGGCAATGACAGCCATGTTTGAAGATGTAACCAGTTGCCGGCCAGTGAAAGACAAAAAAATCAGAACAGATGGGAAAACAATAATTCCTTTGTCGTTAAGCAGTGTTTCTATTTTGTAAATTTGTGAGCTGTTCTAGATTATTTCATACCAAAAGATTCAGAGCTTGATGCTTTAACTGTAAGAATATGATCTGATGTGTTTTTGATTTATTTGTGCGATTCCATGTTGAAATGTACCACAGTATTTTAAACTTGTGTTCACCTCCTAAACCTCACTATTTATATTGTGATAACTCGTCTCAACCAAGTTTATTTTTCATGTTTTTCAAATGTTTTAGTATAAATTTGAATTGTTTTCACACACCTTATCATCGCTTTTGTTAACAAGCCATAGGTTCCTTTAACATTTGACCTTCCATTTGGTCATGCGAGTTCATCCTTTATCCTGTGATGTGCAGTCACAATTGCAAATCTTGCTGTCATGATTGTAGATCTTGCAGTCAAGATAAAAAATCTTGCAGTCATGATTGTAGATCTTGCAGTCATAGTTGCAGTCATGGTTGTAGATCTTGCAATCATGATTGTAGATATTGTAGTCAAGATCGAAAATCTTGCAGTCATGATTGTAGATCTTGCAGTCATGGTTGTAGATCTTGCAGTCATGGTTGTGGATCTTGCAGTCATGGTTGTGGATCTTGCACGGTTGTGGATCCTCCTAAACAACTGGCCAACTGAGTTCAGTGTTGTGACCATACACTACATTCCATGGACCAGTGATGGATGTGTGTTACCCAATATTAGCCTTAATTCTTGTCATAGGGCTGAAGCCATGCATGCCTTATACACAATTCGGGACCCATGTACATGATTTCGGGTTTTTGAGGGCAAACTAAGCAATTCATGTTGAAATTATTAATAAGGTAAGGAAACTGAAATTTAGTTGTTTGCTTTATTGTATATGATTGTCACCTGTGTCTATTATCAATTCATGACTCTTGTAGTTGACTGCCAGTACTGGATATCAACATGGACTGTTTTAAAAATAATTTTCAAACATTTTGAAACTGCATGTGCATTATGTCGATTATTTAGTAGGAAAACCACCTCAGACTAAAGAAATATTGGTCAATGCAATACACTACACCAGTTTCCAATCAAGACTAGAAGAAATCTCTGTTGTAAAATTTATATATGTTTACATTGAAATCTGTAACTGAGCTTCAGTGAAAGTGCCTTGCTATGCAGCGGCTTGTATTGTCCAATGAAAAGTGATTTGTCATATTACAGATGTTATGAAGGTCACTATTGGTTGTAAACATGGCATTTACATATTCATGGTCATAAGCTCTCAATCATCCTTGTTGGTTATGATTTTATTATTACAAGTTTTCAAAAGGACCATCATTCAACATTCAATTGTTTCTTATTATTGTGAATTGAATTAAAATATATATAAATGGTACATTATTTGTCAGCTTATCAAAATTTCCATTATTAATTGATTTATTGTTGTTTTTGCATTTTTCAATATTGATGCACATGTTTTTTATGAAGCTGGTCTTATATACAATTTGTTAAGTTAATACATTATTTTATATCTCAAAAATGTACATTATCTTTTTTTAATGGAGATCAAATCAAAAAGTGAACATGATTTTACATTAATCATCAACATTTTATTCCAAAGAATGCAGGCATGCTTGAAAAACCTGAATTATTTTGGAGCATAATTAATAATATGACTAATATTCACCACATATTCCAACTTCTCCACACACTTGCTCGCTACAAGATTGCAATATTATCAGTGAGAGTAATGTGTTTGGCCACGCATGACTCTGATTGGTGGATCTGATGAACATGAAAAGTAGTAAACCAATGGCAACAGATGATACAGTTGTGGACGATTATCCAGCATGGCAATATGGCCATTGTTATTTCTAATAGATTTAGATTCTAACTACAGGTATGAGAGGTGTGATGGTATTCTCTGGGAAACATTTAATGTATCTACCCTTTGTTATACATGTGCATTTCTGCAGTCACAGAAACATTTAGTTTACCAGT
Source organism: Lepetodrilus schrolli (assembly GCA_032361225.1). Lineage (NCBI taxonomy): Eukaryota > Metazoa > Mollusca > Gastropoda > Lepetellida > Lepetodrilidae > Lepetodrilus > Lepetodrilus schrolli. The sequence continues at coordinate 158 of JAUTBT010000808.1, read as the reverse complement.
GTATATTATGTTAGTCACTGCCAGTTTCCTAAGAGATTCTGTACAGATGTACAATACCAGCTATCTGGGCTGCGTTCAGCTGACAATACATACAATACACTGCAATACAATACTTTTCTCTACATCTAGTAGTTCGCTGAACGGGTTAGTAGGAAAAT
>JAUTBT010000807.1:0-11024 GCA_032361225.1 Lepetodrilus schrolli | reverse complement strand
ATATATATATATAGAGAGAGAGAGAGAAAGAGATGGTTCATGCTATATCAATCTAATTAGCACTGGAATCATAACGAACGCGGCTATGTAACAAACCACGAGTAGAGTTTATATTTCTGTAATCAGTACATCCTTCCATTAAAGCCATTACATTACATTCTATTGCTAAGCAATTCGCCTACAATCGAACCGCTCTGATATGTCTTCCCGACGGCATGAATGGAGCGCACTTACAGGGGTACATCGTCATTTGGTTTAACGCTAGTCACTGATTGCTTTCAGGGACATCATGGCTAGGCAAAGCAATCAAACAGAACTCTCTTGTTTCATCCTATTGATCATAGTGGCAGGTAATACCCACCGCATTATCATTGTACTTCCAAACAGATTATTACAAAGTGATGTTAAAGTGATCTTAATCTACTGTAGGCTTGAGTTGCTCATAGAATGCTGCAGTTTTTCGTCGAAGAAATGATCGTTAGACGACGAGTTGGTTACTCAGGTAGATTCACAATTATGTGACAGCATAATATAATGATGATAATACACAATTATGCAATGCAAATTCAGCGATGAACAGCCTAGTTGATCTAACGATTGGACAAACCTTCAGGTACATATTGTATCGTAATTGTTCATGTATGGATACTATAATTGATTTTACTATACATATGTATATGGCGTGTGTGTCCATATTTGACAGTTCACGTGAAATGATATTGATAATGATAGGATGAGCTAACTGTTGCGTGGCAATGCAGTTATCACCCTTGGTCTGTCAGTATCAGTCGGTGCTCGTAGATTTACTGCAACATTCAGCGTTGCGGATGTTGCGGGTTTCCTCCTGCCCTAAACTGACAAGCCGTGATATAAGTGAAAGAATGTTGAAAGCGGCTATAAACCCAAATTCAATTTTTGTTAAACGTTACTAAACATCCACTAAAATACTACCAGCTGTCGCATTCACTTGCTGGTGTATGCAGCATATTCTGTCATGGTGTCATATATTTATAAAATTAATAAAATTAAATGACTTGTAATCCAATAGCTCATATACTATTTAATTAATTTCGTTGTATTTATTCATAAATCGCCATACTCAGATTTAATGTTCTTATAATAGTATGCAAGGGTTCATATTAATAGAGACATATACAGATGGCATGGCATTACTGAAAGTATATGTATATGTGTCTATATTATGTGGAAATTGAAGACATGCAATTCGATAAGACTAGCTGTGGCTATTTTGGAAGAACATTTCTTAGATTTATTCTAGTTAATCTCGCCTCATCTTATTTTTCCACGTTAAGTGTAGTGGCTGTTATTAAGTTGGCATATTTAACTTGTGTGACTTATCGTTTTTTAAAGTTCGTCTCAGATCAAAAATGTTTACTACATGTGTGTGTGTGTGTGTGTGTATGTGTGTGTGTGTGTATGGGTGTGTAGTTTGTGTGTGTATGTGTGTGTGTGTATGTAGTGTGTGAGTGAGTGTGTGTGTGTGTAGTGTGTGTGTGTGTGTTTGTGTGTGTGTGTGGTATGTGTGTGTGTAGTGTCTAGTGTGTGTAGTGTGTGTGCGTGTGTGTAGTGTGTGTGCATGTATGTGTGTAGTGTGTGTGTATGTGTGTGTGTAGTGTGTGTGTATGTGTAGTGTGTGAGTGAGTGTGTGTGTGTGGTGTGTGTGTGTAGTGTGTGTGTGTCTAGTGTGTGTGTAGTGTGTGTGCGTGTCTGTGTGTAGTGTGTGTGTATGTGTAGTGTGTGTGTGTAGTGTGTGTGTAGTGTGTGTGTGTAGTGTGTGTATGTGTGTGTGTAGTGTGTGTATGTGTAGTGTGTGTGTAGTGTGTGTATGTGTGTGTAGTGTGTGTATGTGTGTGTAGTGTGTGTGTAGGTAGTGTGTGTGTATGTGTAGTGTGTGTGTAGTGTGTGTAGTGTGTGTATGTGTGTGTAGTGTGTGTGTGTAGTGTGTGTATGTGTAGTGTGAGTGTGTGTGTGTGTGTGTGCGTTTCCAGTTCCATGAAAACCTGTGATGCCAGACAGGGTTGAACAAGGACATTCTAACCAATCTCTTCAGATTCCCTTCTAACTTGGAATGTAATTATGTTTTTATATGAAAATATTCACATACATGCATTCATGAACAAGGAGAGTATACAAACACCACAGCCTGTGTCTTCCATTCTGCCAACATGATAGCTAGTAGCTGAATAGATTGCTAATACACTTAGTATCAGAATCAGAACCTACATGTGTATATAAGAATCAGAACCTAGATGTATATATATCTAAGTCAAATACAATCAAAACGGTGATTTCCAACCAGCAAAAAGGAATTAATATAATGGAATGTACTGGGTCAGGGTCTGCGATGTCACAGACACGAGATAACTATTTCAAAGCTAAATGTCATCTAGAACCAAACAAAAAAGTAAAATACCTTTAAAGAATATCAGATTAGATTTCTACATTTGTGTACTTCCGTTGCCATGGTTACGACTTAATGTTTGCGGAGAGCTACACGAGTGATAAGTCAAGCGAGGAAAGAAGAGATTAAATGGGTTTTATGCAACACGCTCATTAAATGAGAACGGATGAGTTGACAGGAGACAGGGTTGCAAGTACTGGAAAGTTTTAGCGGCACGCAAATGTCAACACATCACTGACGTCCCTTGTCGACGTGTACAGACAGCCATGCTGGACAATCGGGTTACCTCGGACTACTTCCACTTTGCTCCAGTGTATGTATACATGTGAGCCAGTCCCGTAGGTCAGCCGAGTGCCATGCTGGACTATCACCATATCTCCTGATTCCTACCCATTCTAAATATTTCTGATATTTGAGTAAATCTGAATACGTTTTAGGTACATCTTTTAGGGAGTCATCATTAAAGATGCATTGTATGACCCTCCAAGGGATAAACGTCAGTTCTGGACAAATATGGCGACCAGCTGATCTTGTAGAACCAGCGTTAGTCATAAAACATTATCTGGAATTTATTAATGTAAGATCGTCTTGAATGAACGGCGGATAAACAATGATACATTTTAAAATGATATAATAACGGGGGGTATTAATTTACTGTAGGATTTCTTGAAGAAAACCACCATCTGAGTCAATATAGATTCGATTAACCACTTTCAAAATCGGTCAACATTACAATAATAACAAATATGTTTTAAGCGTCTAGAAAGGGGAGAGATTAGCCGAATTGGTGACAGTTAGATGTGCCAATTTTCAGCTCAGTTTCTCGTCCATCTAGACCAATATTATCTTGTCCGTAGTTATTAGCCTCTCGTATCTTTCTGAGGAATGTTAATAGCATAGAGTGACGCACTTTGGGCACTTGACGCTTCAAGCATATAGCTAATGCGCTATATAAATGGACTATTAGTATTAATAATTTATAGTAATACTATCATTATTATTATTATATTTTTATTTTATTTACTTTTTTTTCTACTTATTGCATAAATCATTATGTGTAGGTCGCACGTAAAATCATGTTCTCGCATATAATATTTTACGGTCATATAAAATATAGTTGTGTCCTTCTGCATACCGTATAGGTGGCATTATCAATATACTGTGCAACTATACTTTGTGAACTTCCACGGCACTGTGGCGTAATGGTTAGAGCGTCGGCCCGGAGTGCGGAAGGTCGCGTCATACCAAAAGACGTTAAAATATGGTACTTGTTGTTCCCCTGCTTGACGCTCAGCATGAAAGGACTGGACTGGTCGGCTCGGAATCTGTATACTGTGTCATAGTGAGCTAGCACTATAAAACCTGGTGGAAATCCAGACTAGTATAAGCAGTACATATGCATGCAAGCCATGATGTGAGTGAAAAGATGTTGAAAGTGGCTTTAAACCAACCAAATCCATGACCAAAACACATAATAGTACGTACAGTACGATTCGACTCAAATAAGACACGGAGCAATTAAGTTTGTTATACTTCTCTCTCTCTCTCTCTCTCTCTCTCTCTCTAAAATATTATTGAGACAATTCCGAGAACGTCATATTCCCACAAAGATGTGCCATTACTAACAATGGGATTCCTTTACTTCTAGCTATAGAGAATTCCAGTCCAAAGCCACTGTGATTAAATTATGAGCTGATTTTCAAAGACATATCTATAGCGCACACATTATAGCGCACACATTAAACAAAACAAAAAGAAAATCTGATTTAGTTGAATTCCAGCATATATAGATCAATTTTCTTTCCTCTCCAAATTCTTACTCCAGTCTCCACGGACACTGCATCGCTTCTCTTAGAAAAAGACATCGGCATATTTCTGGCAAAAGTCTGAGAAAGACGGATGATTCTTGTCAACTGTTATGGCAGGAGGATGAGCCAGCGATGGCCAATGTATGTGTGCTGTCGTTCTCAGTACCTTCGGGACTAATTTACTTGCTTTAGTTGAATCCGTTTTGCTTCCAACTTCACATCACCGCGACAATGTATTCATGACTGACAAGGGTAATGATGTGATAGCAGGTGTAGGTAAAAATAATGTGGCTGACCCAGTCGCAGGCTCCTGCTAGTGTTTTTTCTCTTTATTTTAATCTCTCTCTACCGCTTCTCCCCCTCTCTCCCTCTCCACCTCTCTCCCTCTCCACTCTCTCTCGCTCTCATTAACTCTTAAATATCATACAATACTGTATTTCCGTCAGTATTTCACAACTATCGCCGAGATTCTTCAAAATAACGTCGACTATGCATTTCCGTCTAAGATTTGTCTTAAATTCCAATGCGGAATTCAATGTAGAAGTGTTTTCTATAGCTGATAGCTGATTAAAATCAATTCGGAAATATTAATTCTACATGAATTCACCAAATCTAGGTTTGATACCCACTGCTCGATCGCCTGTACAGTGTTGCGTGACTCTATAACCACAGCAGTACCACAGTAACCACAGCTCCACGCTTAGCCACAGCCTGCACAATTGCAAATAAGGTTCCTGTAACGAAGTGGCGGTAAGCATGGTGATACATTGTAAAACGAACTATTTGATGAAACGTATAAGAAACATAAGCGCTATGCAACATGCGTACGTACTAGAAGCATACAGAATACGAATTTGTGAACATTTTCGTAAAAAGAAATGCACTTCAACAGTGATTCCTAAGAATATATACTCAACAAAATAAATTAAGGGTCGGAACATATTTTGTAGGAAGACTTTCTACCTAAGTTTGGAATTGAGGAATCTGGTGCTGCTCTTCTTTCAATGTCTCTAAACGTTTATGACGCGTACCTGGAGCCTGTACGTTTTAAAAATTATATAAAATTATATACTTGCCCTTACATAATTTTGTTGAGTATATATCTGCCGTATTAATGACAACATGACAATACAGCGCTGACAATAACTGTACTTAAAAATAACACAGAGTATGCTATTAGAGCTGTCTATAAATCGTGCATTATCAAAACGAATCCCATTGGAGGAAATCTAACATGACAGGTAATTGTACCCGGAAGCGATGGGCAATAGTGAAACAGCCTTTGTTGAAAATCCTTTAAGGTCTTCGTAGAACATCGTTAAGGATTAAACATGATCATAGAATCATGTAAAACAAAATGAGATATATTGGATATCATTTAATGAAGATCTAACTTGAACTTTGCCATACACGGTAAATTACTGCGGAAGTCCAAACACTAGTTCTAAATGTCAACGTCGCAAAAGTATTTAGCACATATTCGGAATCAATATTCGTTTGCTTTTTCCTATCTGGATGGGCAGTTCTGTGTTTGGTATTTTTCAAGGATTAGCAGCTAATCGGCTTATACAGTCCCAGTGCTTAATGCGGCCGGAATCAGACGAAGTGGTGCTGAAGACCTGTATTTTAGGACGTGATAAAGTTCTAAGCCGATTTACAAATCCATACACGGGATTACGCTGTATCATTCTGTACGGAAGCTTTTCTTTTACGTATTTTTTTCCACTCTAATCAGGGATGGGCGTGGATATATTCACGTTGCCACTAATAGTTAATAGAATTGTTGCAATTCACTGAATGCAGTTATCATCCGGTGCTCGCCGATGTACTGCACCAGTCAGCGCTACGAATGTTGCGGGTTTCTTTATGCCATAAACTGACAAGCCGTGATATTATAAGTGAAAGCATCTTCAAAGCTGTTGGAAAATACAAACATTATGTCTTTATCAAAACTATCGTATCAGCGTTTCATCAGTGAAATACCGACACCATCGAGGAGTATGCATAGTATATGCTAGAAAGCTGTACGTTGGAATGGATTATGTATGCATACTAATTTAAATCACACTATATATGGACAATTCGTCGTATAGTATAGTAAGACCTGTCCACAAGATAGTCCGCCTTAGAATAGCATTGACTGCTTCACATATCTCTTTATAATTACTCAGATCTATGCAATGGTTCATCGGGAGCAAATGTTTTCACTGCTGGAGTTTGTTTACTACAAATATCAAAATTATGAAAAACATGTTACTGCAAAGTTCTTAGCGCTGAATGTTGCAGGAAACCTGCGAGCACTGACTGACACTGACAAACTGGCACTGACAAACTGACAAACTGGCACTGACAATCTGGCACTGATAATTAACTAAATAAGTGTTGGTATAGTTTGATTCTTATCAGAGTGTTTTAACTGTAATAATGCTGCAGTTTGAGTGGATATTGTAGAATGCCTAAAGTGCCTTGTAAACACATTCAAAGAAAGTCCAGTAGATGTTGAATGGGGAAGTTTTCTGCCAAATTTCAGAACTCGGTTTTAGGAATCTGGTGCCATTCCTCAGACGAATGCTTCTGAAAGTTCTTGATGAGAGTCTGGAGCCTGTATATGTTTGGACTTTTCTTCGTTATTAAACTAATTTATGGACAAATTTGTATGCCCAAAATGGCAACGGGTGCATAATTAATTTTGTTGAGTATATATTCGCGAATGTCAACATGGAATATCTAACATCACAATAGCTTCAGTATGTAATTGGACATTCGCGAATGTCGAATATCACACAACTTAAGCCACCTGGCATAGTCCTGTCAACGTAATGAAACGTGATCGTGACCTCCTAAGCCACGAAAACAAAATGCCAAAACAGCTGAAATAATCAATGACTTATATGAGTAAGTGACAGAACAACAACTGGTCGTTATAATGCTGTACTATTATAATATGCATACACGATCATAGCGAACGTAGAACTCAAGTCACCGGCTGAATGGTCGACTAGTTCTCACGTTGGCATCGATTTGGAATCATTGTCTCCTCACACAAAACGTACAATATATGAACTATCTGGGACTGTACACCAAACACCAGAGAATAGATCGCTTCCTATGTTTATTTATGTGTTTGGATAAACCATGCTTGGTGCGTGTCTCGGTTCGAGGTGGATTCCCGCGGGAACGACTTCTACGGTATAATGCGTGCGTCCCGTACTCTGAAGGCTGCGGAGTGTAATATATGTAAAAACACAAGCTCAAACTATATGAATTAGATGACATGTCTGATTCAAGATATATGAGGTGTTGGCTTTACAAACCCGGGCCCTGTTCCACAGAACGATCGTAGCGCTACGAGAGTCGTACCTGTTATACGACGTCGTGTATGGAGTTAGGACTCTCGAAGCGCTATTCTGTGGAACAGGAATCAGGGTTATGGGGACCGTTCCACTGAACAATCGTAGAGCTACGAGTCGTACCTCCTTAGCAACTATATGCTAACGTCCAGGGGTTACGACTATCGTAGCGCTGTGGCAGCGCTACGATTGTTCCATGGAACGGGGGCCAGTTCCACAGAACAATCGTAACGCTACGAGTCGTAATTCCATGTTAACGTATGGGATCATTCTGTGGAACAGGAACCATGAAGCCCTATACATTTTTTATTTAATTTTATTTAATTTATTTATTAAATTTTTTAATTGAAGTTTTAAGTCGCTTTCAAGATTCTTTCACTTATATCACGACTTGTCAGTTTAGGGCAGGAGGAAACCAGCAACATCCGTAGCGCTGAATATTTCAGTAAACCTGGATGATAACTTCATTGCCACTCTACAGACATCGCATCCTATCAATATCGCGTCGGATCCCCATCAAGTGCGTCATTACGTATTACGTGATCATTATAATATCGCCAATTCAGAATTACGTAGCGTGCCTTGTTCAGATCATATAGAATATATTCAGCTACGGTACATATATCATGAAAAGACGTTGCGTTTCTGATGGAGATTTTCGATGAAGCTAGTTCATGTGAGAAACGCTCCTATTGTAAGATCAGCGGCATGTACCGCAGTATAATGTTCATGCTTATGGATTTTACAAATTTCCGTATGGATTCCGAAACCAACGCACACATATTGAGATCGTACAATACATGAACTTTTACTTAACGGAAGATATCTTTATTGTTAAACCAAAGATTTAATCGTACATCGATAGTTCTCATGGTTTAAGTCTTAGATTATAGATTAGAATAGATTAGGATAGATTATGCGAGATAAGATAGCCAAACAAATCGAAAACGGAATCGAAGCAGTGTAACAAATTGTTTCTATAACACCAGCTAAGCCGCTAGGCCTAACATTTCCATCGTATATTATATTGACAAAATCCCTTAACTAATTACTGATTGGAATTTGTTTTGAGTATTATCTGAACAGAAATGGACAATCTTGTCTCCGTACTGAAAACAACATTACGTCGTTATATTTATCCGCCATCATCGTACATGAGTACAGCCCTAATTACCAATTTGCTGAGCAAACTAGAAGATAATTATACCATAAGATTCTCGCTCCCATCGAGCTCAAGCAAAAACAGATTAACAAAGCTTCACGTGCAGATAATGGTATTTATTGGTATACAGTACAGGGACTAAAAGGCTTAGACTTTGATAGGGCTACACGGTAATAGACTAATATATCTGTTTGGAACCTTTTGTCTAGTATTGCGGTGTTCTGGATAATTCCGAAGAATTGTTATGGCCAGTGCCTAAGGAAAATGGTTGTCAACTAGAGCAAAACATTACGCCGGACTATAACTCCTTGTTTGATCTTCGCATCAAAAGGAAACAAGCCGAGCAGTCGGAGGAAGTGGCTACACAAAGAGCAGAGCTGCAACAATAAAACCCGTTTCCAGCAAGAACCTCCATATTAGTGTCATGCCGAAGCTTACTCGAGTTCATTACGGTTTTAGCAAAGAAAGAACAACACCATGATGGTTAGCGCTGGCATCGAGATTTTCCATCTCCGTGTCAAAGTTGTTAAGTGTTGACAGAGGAAAAACAACAAAATGAAAAGTGGTTTTTTTTAAATGAAAGAAGATCTCCCTTTGCAAGAATTTCGTCAAATTATTAGATGAACTTAAGAGGAAGATGGAAGTTCCACTTTATTGCGTTTAGTGTCGCCGAGGCGTGCACTCACTAGTCCGAATTAAACTCCAGTAATTGAGAAGGACAGCAAAGGAGTACGCCTCGCAGCAATTACCTTTGTAACCGGAAGTTCCAACACGCCGTCGACATCCGTCTAATATAAAGACGCTTCTAACATAATAAACCCATGATGAATAAATGCATACTCCCTTTACAAACACGTCATTTCTAATGGTTTTGTAAGTAACGTATTTATGTTAAATGTCTTGCAAAAATCGATTTATCTTTTCAATACGATGTTAATGGACTGTTAGCGACTCTTTTATCGACTAGTTTCGGCTGTCACTTGAGAAAAGGCATGGCTATTGGCTCGGGACCTGGTTTGTTTGCCTGGTCAATTCTCCGAAACGGTTGCTTAGTCTGAGCTTCCTGAAAGACGCGACGTAACTCCGGCTATGTACTGCCGTGTTTGCGCCGACAGATTCGAAATCAAAAGTCCATGTCAATATTGACAGGATAACATGGCTATTGTTAGTGATGAATGATCTCCCACGAATAGACAACGATACATGAAGTTGACAACGGTAGGTGTTCGTGGAGAGTACTGTGCATCGGCAAAGTACATCTAGTCAAAGCTAGTGACGCCGTTCGTGCCCAGTTAGGACATGCATTTCAGATATCTATAGTAGAAGAAAAAAAGAAACTCACATAAGATGATGAACAATGTGGACTTATGGAATAAGGGAAATAGTGATATTGATTGATGCTTTCATCGAGTTGAGGACCATATGTTGCCTTGGGCAGATACCTATACATAAATAGGATGGCATGCACGGTATAGGACAGTTTTCTCGATCTAAACGCCATCACAGACGCAAATCAAATCTTCTTGTCTTCGTTACGAACTCACGAATGTCCTTCGGACGTGTCATCGCAAATATGTATAATACGTGCTTTGAACAGATATCTGATATCTGCTGTTAGTCGCTATTTAAATAAAGAATAGGTCTTTGGTATTGACGTTAGAGACGAAAATTAAGAAATAAGAGGGTTCTGCCGCAAGAAAAGGCTATCCTTAGACATAGACGACATCATTTCTAAAGTGTGAGAAAAGGTTACGTTAGAGTTACGCCGTTTTGTAAGGTAACGTCTCCGTCATTGGCATTAATAGCAAAAACGTAGAGTTGACGTTGAACACATACTCGGCGTTCAATGCTAAAAAGATAACCGTAAATCAGGAAATTAGTGCACCACTAATTTAATGCGACCTCTAGATTTTAGATATAAATGCGACACCAATTAAATGCGATTGACCAGGGCTCAATTCCGTATTTCCAATAGTAACCAGTGAGTAGACAAGGGCGTAGCTGACGGTATTTGAATGTGGATTCGAATTAATGTGAATTCGTCCGCGTACCTGCTTAAATGGAGCTACACCCCGGGCAATCCTGTACAAAACGGCGTTACTCTCAGGTAACCTTATATCGACTCCAACCTCCGCAGGGGTGTAGACTATGGCTAATGTTGGAGTTAAGGTTGCCTTAGAGTTACGCCGTTTTGTACAGGTGAGTCCGGGCGGGTGGTAGCGCAGTGGTAGAACGTTGGACTTCGGAGCCAAAGGTTCCAGGTTCAAATCCCGCCCCGGGGG
>JAUTBT010000806.1:0-29386 GCA_032361225.1 Lepetodrilus schrolli | reverse complement strand
TAAAGGTATATCAGTCACTCTGTAGAGTGGCGATATATTATATCGCTACTCTACAGAGTGACGATATAAGGATTTCTTGTCACTGATATATTCCGCTATCCTACTGCCAAGTATATAATAAGATTAGTTATTACTGTTTCGGATTGAAAATCATTGACATTTCGCATTAATACTCTCTGAATACATAGACACGTTAATGAGCACCACAAGGTCTTTGTATCGAATATTATCGATGTCCATACTGACATTTACCTATATTGTACATGTACATCGACCAGTATAATCCCCCCAGAAATATTACCAATGAAGGTCAAACTAATCAGCTGGAGTTTGCAACTGGATATTTGGTAGGAAAATCTTTCAATTTTCAACGAAAGTTCTGTGAACATCTCAGAAAATCCCCTAAAGAAACTTGGCGGATAGGTTGTATATAATGTATCTGATTCTTTATCTGTTTAACGTAAGCTACGATGCATGATATCATTGTTGAACTATTTGAGTATATCATTGTTGAACTAGTTAATTATATCATTGTTGAAATATTTTATTATACCATTACATAAACTAAAATCTAAATATTAGAAGAAAAATTCTAAAGATTGCACCGTTATTATTAATATAAATGTCAAAATTATTATTTTTAAACAAAGGATGCAACAGGTTCTCACATCTAATTAAAATATAATAACTGTGACGCATAATGAGTTATAATAAGTTTATAAAATATATTGTTCCCGTATGTTTAAGAACCAGGAAGTCAGATCTTATCAATGCCGGGAACTGTGAACAGTCATATGTTCATCGTTTAGATAGTGCTTAGCACCTATACTATAGTGGTCTCACATTATATGACTACACACCTACGACACTTCCTTTGTAAACTCAGCACGGTCCATGCTATTGAAATAAAGTGAGTACATGTTCACAAATGATTCTTCATAAAGGTCGTTTTCATAGAGTTAGTTTATTGTACTAAATGGAAACTTAAAATTAACATTATTAAGTATTTTCTTCTCTTCACAGAATTTCAGAAAAGCATTTAACTTTATATTCTAGGGCATCCCCCCCCTCCCCCCCCCCCCACACCTACATAGGCTTTCTTTTAATCATCACATAATGTATACTAAGATGTTTATATTACGACGTGAACACAAGCTTCATACCAAGATGCATGTGCATTTTACAAAATGAATATAGCCTGACAGGCTTCCATTTCAACACCACATAATTTATGAATATTGAATTGAAACCGGGGAATTGTCCTAGGGGGGAAATGTATCGTGAGAAAATGTCCGGATGGGGAAATGTCCGGGGGTGGGGAATGCCCTGATACCACGTACTGGGAAAGAACATTTCTGTAAAGTTGTAAAATGTACGGCATGTATAATGTATATATACTGTTTTTTAGTTTTGTTTGTACGTCAACACTCTTCTTGTGCACACCCTCTTCTAGAGTTGTCGAACCATGATGTTCAACGGACTAATTCTGCTGCCATTCGTTTTATTTGTGAAGTGGATAATTTGCGACGGTATTATAAAATAATCGGTATTCATATATTTTGAAAAGATGGACGAATTTGCTGGTCTAGTTAATTAAATCCAATCACGTCTGTCAATGTAGTTAACTTTGGTCATCTGATGATGTATATACTACTCGATAAGATTTTGTGTTGAATATTATATTAATAATTACATATGACATGCATGTATTACCTTGTTGATACCCGTAATGAATATTGATTCATAAATTATGAGTAATAATCGTAATAGCTAGTATCATACATTTTTCAAACGTTATACAATTTGTTAAAACAATAAATTGATGCATGATCACCCCATTGTATTTCTTTAGGTATGATCACCTCATTGTATTTCTTTAGGTATGATCACCTCGTTGTATTTCATGTACTTGTATCGATCCACGCAGGCAGTCAATGCGGGGCCTCGTCGTGTGATGTAAACCAGCGTTGCGTCAACATTACATGTGTTTGCAAGTTTGGTTATACAAAGAAGATTGGCTGTCAAAGTAGGTTATCCTGAATCTGACAATTAATGCACTCTCGTTAAAGTGTCAGAAGCATCTTTTCACGTGCAATATTTCATTTAAAGAAAATATTGTTCTATATTAAATTACTAACTAGAAAAAATATGAAAATAATTACAAAAAGTATAAGAGGCTGTCTCCCCAATGATAATAAGAATTTTGAAATTCTAAATATAGACTGACCTATTTCCCCACCCGCGGACCACCATTTTATAGTGAACATTTTATTGTGAAATGAGAATTTGGGGGAATTCGCGTATAAAATTTGATTTACGAGAATAAAACTGCTGTCTGTAAAACTGACATTATTAGATTACTAAAAAGGTTATCATATTAAAATGGACAAGGACGTTATTGGACGACTACAGTTTAAACCTTTTGCGAGAAACGTTTTCTAGCGTCGGTATTAGTATGGTATCCTTGTAATAATGGGCATTTACATCTCTGCTTGAAAGATTCCCCATTGCGCTTCATTACAGACCTCCTATTTGACGTAAACCCTGTGTATACTGTCAGTCTGTACTCGCACTGTTTACCCAACCAATGGATCACTATGCACTCACTTTTTCACTCTCAACTACACGGGGAGTATACAAGGAGAACGGGCTAACCAGATCAATATTCTGTTGTAGGACTTCCGGGTAACACACTGGACAGGATCATAGAAATAAACAAGAAAGCAGGTATGATGTCTTCATTAACGTTCGGCATACATACATACTTTCACAAACACGTCATACGTAAAAGACGATGGTAATTGGAGTATGTATCGAGTGTAGTAGTATATTCCTATTCTAATTTGAATGCTTCATTATGAAGACTTAGAACATATTATATTTAATGTCGCACTTCGCAGGCTGTCACGAAATATTATAAATATCTAGTACTTGCAAATCATGAATAACGTCTACATCTGTTTAAAACATCATTACTGGCAATATTAGTGTTGTTTATCTCATGTAAAAAAAAGGATTGCTACATCAGCTCTTTGAGGGTGACATCGACCTAAACCCTGGTCAGCAGGCAGCACTCCATGTACATAAGGGAAACTGGGGCATAGTTGGTAAACGGTCTAGCCTTGATCTGACATCACTTCCGGACATTCCCATCAAGTACTGGAGACTTCCGGTCCCGGTTTCGTTTGCCCCGCGGGTACCATGTACGTATTGATTAACAGAGAGCTGACATGTTAACGTCTCATGCAGTAATTACATAGAGACATTTGAGAATGAACCATAGTTGTTGTTTGCATATTAATGAATTGATTTCATATTGAAGGTAGATTAAGTGTGGGATAATGTACGAAGACTACAGTATCTTTGCACGTGATTTGTGTTGGAGGCCGTAAGGCCGACAATTCGCTTCAAGTGCGAAAATAATGTAGTGTTTCAGTACATTGTTACACTTAAAACAAACTGGTTGTAAACCTTGTTTCTGTGCACGTGCAAAACTATTGGAGGTGTTCCCGTACAATATTAGAACTATTGGAAGGTTACTGATGGTAATATGTGTCGCCACAGCAAACTAATGGCGAGTAAATTTGTTTTAAAGGACTAGTGAAACTCTATTCCCAATTATAAGATGCTTTTACAAGGATTAGAAATGCATATCTTCTGGTATCATGGGTAGTTTGGATTCCAATCCAGTACGCTAAAGAATAGAATCAATATCGTTTAGAGGATGCCCTGTACATGAAATGACGAGAAAAGTCAACGAAGTTACCCAATTAGTACAAGATAGTGTTTACTTTAATACACATAATCAAGATATTGAAGAACTATTGTATATTGCCCATGTGCATGTACCATATTACTGTTCATTTCATTACAGCCTCCGTGAAAGACCTCTTTAGTTCGCTTAAGTTCTTCCGCTCAGTCCAACCAAGTGATCCTGATACTTTATTCGTTATTCAGGGAGACGGGTACGTTGTTGAGCTTCAGTAATCTGAAACGAACGGTATATGCTAAGGAATCATTCATTTCAGTATACTGCCAAAAAATCATAAAATATACCTCCTCTAAAAAAACGTCTGAATGTCTGCATATATATAGTCTATGGTGTGTAGTAATTTCTTAGTAAAATGTTATGAATACAAATAATAGTCCTGTCTATGACAGGCGTCTGAAAATTGAGTATTACTGATCAATGAAAATCGTTCTAGGTTCATATGGGAAAATATGATTATTTATTTCACGGCTTATGCTTCACCATATGGTGGATAAAGCAAATTATCACAATCACAATCGTACCTTTCGAAGAGTGCATGGGTACACAGTTATTACAAGCTATGTGTAGCAATCTGCAGTCTGTCAGGAATCCATGATAACATCTAAATACGTTATAGATTTCTTTGACAGATGCTATTCTAGCGTCGGCAGACAGGGAGGACGTCAAGATCTGTCAGTGGGTGTGGGATGTGAGGATGTGCCCATCATCTTGCATCTAATACTCCACACACTGGGCATGTGGCACGAGCAGAACAGAGTAGACAGGGACGACTACATTACACTTCACCCGGAAAATATGATGGATGGTTTGTGTTGTCATTTAAAACAAAAATACAGAACAACATCAATATGAAGGCATTCTCTCACGAACACCTACAATTTATACAAACGGCTCCTAGAATTTTACTTATATTCTACTCATTGGCGAAAAAAGACAGACGATGACATGGAACTGATAACGAGTGGGTTGTTCAATACTGTCATCATGATATATATTTGAAAGTCGTCGTCTGTGTTTGTTCATATGACATGCAATATATTGTATAGAACGAATATAATGAAAGAGTCACTGTTTATATCTTACATTCGAATGAGGAAATAGTGTATATTTGTGCTATACTGGTATTGTAGTATGCATACTGTTCATCCTGCGTACTCAAGATATTTACTTGCAGGTGCACAAGAAAACTTCCACAAATACCATCTATTCCATCCAAAAGACATAATGCCTCTTCTGTCAAATGTTTCACTGGCAACGACATACTATGGTCACCACCTTCCAGAAAGTCTTGGATCCAACCTGACAACATTGGAAGGAGAGCTTGGACAAAGTTGTAAAAAGGCTACTTTTCAGTATGATGTTTGTTCATTGATGCATCTCGGTCCCTTTAGCTACTCCAAGAATGGAAAGCCTGTGTTCAGTCCGAAGGCGTGGAGGAAACCATGTTCAGATCCCAAACTTGCATGGGAATCAGATTTCAACAAATTCTGCAATGTATACTTGTATCAAGGTGAGAATTTTCTTAGGATTTTCCAGTCAAATCCAAATAGTCATTAAAGGACATAGCACAGTAGATTCCGGTATGTATACAGCTAACCTCGTTCTCCATATTAGAATAAAATGACAGGATGATCAGCTATTATTTTGCCACGCTATCATTTTGCTTCTCTCTCTCTCTCTCTCTCTCTCGCTCTCTCTCTCTCTCTCTCTCTCTCTCTCTCACACACACACACACACATACACACGTGCGTACATACATACATACATACATACATACATACATACAGACATACTCATCGACAGATGTATTTGGTAAGCACCATATATTGGGGATATGTACCCGACGTGTCATATCATTTGCCAAACAAGTGTACCAAGTCCAAGCAAATATCCTACTATTTGCAATTAACGATAACAACATAATGATAATTCATGTTTTCCTTAACGTCCCCGAATCGTTTTCAGTAGTATTCCAATATAAGGTGCCAGTGGGCTGTTTTCCGCCGTCATCAACTGTTCTTCTCGAGAATGGAGAACGGAAAAGTATCGGTGAACTGATGATCGGTGAAAGTGTCATGGTGATGGACGAACACAACCACGTGACCTTCAGCGATGTCCACCTGATGATGCACAAACAGGACGACATGACAGTCAACTACTTCATCTTTGAAGCGAAAATGGACAGACCTTGACCTTGTTTCGTCCCGAGATTTAAAACGGGACATTTGTTCCTGTCCGAGTCATGGCTGTTAGACGAGAAGTTACTAAAGGAGGTTACGCTCCAACCACGCTGGCTGGGAATATCATTGTTGACGGGCATCTGGCGTCATCATACGTTTATATAGAGAACCAGGAAGTCAGTCACGGCTTCTTTCTGCCGTGGAGGGTGAGCTACAGGATGTATAATGCCGTGTTCGGGAAGACCCTTCATGTCCCAGCTCCTGGGTTGCACTGGTCACTGAGCTGGTTTCTACAGCTGTATTGTAGAATAATTGGTCATGATGTATGCGAGACTCTCTTGAAGGTAGCCTAATTTCATGAACATATAATATTATTATACGATTACCTTGGTTGCCCAACCATGCATTGTAATGTATTTAACTACAGTATAGCCGGTACTATTCTGATTCTACATACTAATACATAAATATGGACGTTTATAGTCAATGAATAAATATATACTTATTGTGTGTCATTGTGCATATGATTATTAAAAATAGATATACCTGTTGCATGATAGTACTTAGCATTCGGAAGATAAATATCGCACGCGCTTATGGTAAGCATAACCAAACGGGGGAAAGCCCATTTATTGATAAAACCATGTATGGTGTAGCATCATAACTTCGAAGATGTTTGTCCGAATCCCTTTAAAGTGGCAAGATATGTTTGCACGCAATAATAGATACTCTTTTAATAATGTATGCTAACTATGGGAAAATGTTAAAAGAAAGCTATCATAATAATATGACGATGTCTCGCCGACAACAGAACAGAAATGTATTTCACTCAGGCTGTTAACTACAGCATGTGAGGTACAAACTTAATAGAATGTATATACAATAGGCGGAGGGTTTTACATTAAGACGTGTTGATATTATTTTATATTAACAAACAATACGTAATTTCGTTTACATAATATACAAAAACAGACAAATGGTAGATAAATTGCATATACACACAAACGGTTATTAATGGGCTTATTGCACGAGACTGAATTAGCAGACGAAATTTAAATAAACTAGGGTGATTATAATACTTTTTAGGGATGTACAATTTTCCTTGGTTTATGAAATAAGGGCATTTGGGAATATAGTGGTATTCATCACCGATGCCATTGGTATTACACAGTTTATATAATCTATTGTGGATTGGTATATTGTTCCATCTGCCAACTTCAAGGGGTAATTTATGATAAGAAGTTCTAATAAGGAGTAGTTTTACAGCTAAAGAAAATGGGAGAACCATTGAATAATGTTCAAGTTTTAATTCTTTATAAATGCAATAGTAACCGTATATCCCTGTCACACATTGGCGATCAACCTGAACGATCGAGAAACGCATGGAAAATATTGGATACGCTGGCGATCTCATCATCCAGAACGCGTAGATAACGAGTGCCTAGCGTTCATCAGCGCATGAGTAGCGCTTGTCGACTGAAGAACGCATATAATCAACATTAGCTATGCGTCGAATGCGTTACCTGGTCGTCAAACGCGTTAGAGTGTCGTTAGGCAGTCGTCATCAATGCGTTGGGGGACGCTAAAGGAGGAACGCTAAGGGAACGCTAGCCTTCCATCCAGCGCGTGGCCAGCGTCCGCCAGCGACTTGCTAACGATTCCCTAGCGCATACGACGACTGACTAACGACCACCCAGCGCTCAGTTAGCGTGTGCCCTTACACGCTGGTGTGCGTTGAACGTTTTGTGCATGTTCAAAACTCTCGACGTTCACTGACGATTAACAACGATTGCATAAGGCGTTTGGCGATGGTGTAGCGATGGTCCAGCGATGGTCAGCGTTCACCAGCATTTGGCCGATTTCCCCATGCGTTACGCGTGCGTTTGCGCTGATCGCAAAGGTATAGCCAGATATCACATGGTTAGCCAGATATCACATAGTTAGCCAGATATCACATGATTAGCCAGATATCACATAGTTAGCCAGATAACACATGGCTAGCCAGATATCACATGGTTACAAGCATGATTAGCCAGATACCGCCTGTTTACAGACATAGTTAGCCAGATACCACTTGTTTACAGACTTGACTAGCCAGATACCGTTATTTCTATAAACATGATTAGCCATATTCTACAGGTTTACATGCATAAAACCACCCAGAATGCTGCCAGAGTGATTATACGTCTACTGTTACCGTCACAACTAGGTGCATATGCAATCCAGCAATCGGGTGTTTGGAGTTGAGCAAAGAATCCGTATCTTGAGAGCCAGTGACAAACCTTCTGAAGCCACCCCCTGAGAATGAATGGATAAGCCTGGGCGCGGAGTGGAACGCTTTAACAACAGCTTCCGATGATTCTTTGATACGGCTGGTAATATATTGTCTAAACGAATTACATGTTTTGCCGAAGGGAGACGTGCGTCGTATTAGACGCGTACATTACACTGATAACTGTGTCCTATTTTCGTTTATGTAATTACTTGTGAAAGCGGAACGTCATAAGAAATATATTAAAGTCTATATACTCAGATGGTTACTGCGTAGAAGTCTTGCAATGCATTCAGATTGGAATGTTGTTCGTTTATATAAGGAACACCGTGTCTCAGTGATATCGGACATGCCATGAACACTCACAGACTCGTCTATATCAACGTTTTGATACAAGATATTTAGGATGGTAATTACCTGTTTCAATCTAAAGTATTAATCCACTACACTACCACTACACTACCACTACACTACTACCACACTGCCACTACACTACCACCACACTACCACCACCCTACCACCCGCCCTCCAATGTACGGTCAAGATAAATAGTTACCCGTTTAATAGGGCGACAGTATCGATGTCTCAACAGACCAATGTTTGCGACGTCTTCCATGGTCGCCGAGACCATTCATAATACTTATAGCTAGAGATGAAGATGAAAGAAGTATGTAATTAACATGTCATATTGTGCGTGGTAACCAGTGATTAAGTATATTGAAAATCACCTTGGTATCGTCTTGGTACCGTCATTTTCATTACCATGAAGAGGTGCCATAAAATCACATTACGGATATTCTATTTTGCTTATAGGTTCTCGCTTGTTGACATCACTAAAATTCACCAATGTATGTTGTAAACTGGACATGAGTGGGTATGAGTATGTGACGTCACCACAGATCGATACAGGAAATAGTGTCATGTCGCATGTTGAAATAAGGACATACCCAGGAAACATGCAACGTTATATAACGTTACTACAACGTTGTGACAACGTTATAACACTATTACAACGTTGTAATAACGTTATATAACGTTGTGTGTTTACAGGATAACGATCCAGGGGGAGTAACCAGTGATAAACGCCACTGGCAGGTTCTGACGGAATATCAGCCAGATCCGGATTGGTTGCCAGTTCTGGCAGAACAACGAAATCCCCCAGGCATGTGTGTATGTTGTTGGCTCAACAAGCCACATTTCCTTATGCCGAACACACACGCACACACGTACGATGCTTATAAAACAGCCAGACTAGTAGGCTAGTATGTATAGGCTTTAATACTATTACTACTGTACTAAATAGGGTAATTATTAATATACCCTGTATCTTGATATAGGTAGTGTCACATTTAGAAGCTAATTAAATAGGTAAGAATTAGTATCTACAGCTAGAATAATCTCCGGGTTAATAGAGATGTAACCCGATAGTTTGTTTCATGTTGATAACTAAATATGATATGAACTCCTAGCAGTAGAAAGCATTAATGACCTAAGGATAATATGGACATTTATATTGCGCCAAATCAGGGCTCGAAAACATGCTCGTGGCGCTATATTATTATCCCGGTGAATGGATCTGTGTGCACTCAATTCATTCGCAACTCCCTGGGGAATATACAACCCAAGCTGCCGTTCAAGGCGCCACAAGGTTATCATGTCCATCTCATCCTTCCGGGTACCCATTCTCTGCTGGGTGAACACATTTTCGAAGAAAGCCATTTTTAAGTGACACCACAAGTTTTTCAGCCTTTCAGTTTTTCAGGAACGAATCCTAGATACTCTCGGGTTTTCGGTCACCCATCCACCCACCAGCCGATCGCGAGCTCGAACGTGCTTCACTTTAACCTGAGCAATGCACGGGACCATGCGCCACCACGACGTGATATTAACTACTTTGTTTAGAACCATGCCATATGAGTAAAGACAGAGAGCTGTCCATTGACAATAGTCTACACCATCAATGATATTAGTCTACACCATCAATGATATATTACATCTAAAGGCTAGTATTTCACTGTGCAAGCAATAGACAATATTATATTATCAAGTTGACAATCATGGGTAGTCAACCCATGGATAAATGTTACCACTTTTTTCTCTCAGTGGCTGTATCTTTTCACATTACTCATTTGGATGAATGGTTAATTATTTTACATTGAAATATTGAAATCGTGAAATCTCAATATAAACTTCTGAAGAATGTCGAGGTAGGATGTAAGCATATATTATCAAACATGTACTTATGCATTGTAGTATTAATTTGGGTGCAAGAAATGTATTTTTTGAAAGCTTGTGTGGTTCTGTTGATGTTGAAATGTTGTGCAATTATGTGAACACGAAGATGAATTTATTCTCCAAATATTACTTTGAGGAATGCCCTCATATTTTAATGAAAAGTCACTCGGGACTATACTTTCACTATAGTTCCCACGAATCTATTTAATTAACGCAAAATCATTGTGTGCTGCAGTATTTTCGTACGTTTTTATCGCATATCGTTATTAAAATGCAAAACATATAAATTACAATATAATTTGTAAATAATTTACTGCTATTAGTGCTAAATTCAAGTAGGTTTTCATTCAAACTAATTCATGATAATGCACATTTTACACACGTCTGATGCGTTCTGTAATCTAACCTGCTGTTAGTAAAGAAACCTGGCTGCCCTCATATGTCCACGACTTAGCTTAGTGAACGTCGACGGAGACAGAATTGGACGTGTACAGATAGCTACAATCTGTTCGTTGTGAAAACTAGCTTAGGTGAAATGTACACATTTTCGACTACGAGTTAACCTGACATATTGTTTCGGCTGGCCGCTGGATACAGCCACACACACCAACCGTTTGAAATGTCTTACTCACCTGAAATTATTTGCATTATAAAAATTAAGTGGCATCACGTATTATCTTCTAAATTTCACGCTCAAAGGATCTATATTTTGCCATCGGAATATATGTACAACAAGAAGTGAACAACCTTGATGTCACAGGCGGATGAATACTCAACAGCTGATTAGGATCGCCCTCTCGGTAAAGCTGTTTGTCGGCAGTTTTCAATGGTTTATTACATTAAATTGATTATATTGAATAATTAGAATAATCAACTCGATACGAGTGATTACGGAAACTATGTGCCTCGTGAAATTAATGTTCAAAGTTCTCGGGACATATCTTCCGTAATAAATCGTATCTCGTGGGTTATTCTCTAAATATCTCAGTGCTTACACTACAGTGTGAAGCTCGTGTAGACATATGACATCTTAATGCTAGTACCTAATGATAAAAGACCTCCCGCTGTCAACATGTAGATCCTACATAGCACTAGCACAGCCACGCCTTGTACACGCTTGTACAGAGTTATTAATTAGCTATCTTAGTAATGTAGGCAGTGGCCATTTTAAAAGATGGCCCCCAAGATAAAAAGAAATTAATATCCTATGTCTCTTTGCTATAGATGGCGGCCGTTTATTTACATGGTCGCTATGACCGACAGAGGAAAAATCTGGCATGGCACTATATCCAAATATTATTGTATTGGTCTACTGAGTATGTTTACCAAATTTGGTGCTTTAATCACAATGTGCACGATTCATAAAAAATATGCGACTTAGCCGCTGGACTAGAGGAGAAATAGGAACGTTCTATGAGTACACATCCACAGATATATACACGCACAGAACGGCCCTATATGACTCACCTAATGTATTATTCTTATTTATTGTTACTATTATTGTTGTTATTATGCTTATTATTGTTATAATTATTGTTGTTGTATTGATATTAAATTAATGTAAAGCCATCCATCCTATAACTTGTTCAATGTCAAACAAATGGGCATTTATAGAGTTAGTATGTAATAAGTCACCACCTCAAAGTCCTAATGCCAGGCAGAGTCAAGTCAGTTTATTCATTCTATTTACCACCCACGGGGGTACAAGAGCATACTAATAGTAATGCCAGGTAGAGCTGAACATGAATTAACAACCTTATCCCCTCCCATATAGAGATATTTAATACCAATTGCAGTTTGACTCCGAATTACCGTATGACAGCGGTAACTCACGTTCTAGGACGTGCACAGCAGCTACTGAATAGCTAGTTAACCTACTTAGTGGTGAAACGAAAAAATGCCTATAAACGTATACTTGAATTATCTACACTTGCAATATATTCACCCAATTGCTTATTACTTATGCTATTCTTGTTATTAATGTTCTACTATTTTCTAAAATTGAAGTGGTCTGGACACGTAAATTACAATATGGCGTACAGTGATGTAACATATACATGTACAGATGTTGAATATATTTAGACCAATGATTGGCCGTATTCAACTTCGTTATAAATTAGAACAAGACCAACGAAGCAATGTCCTTATGGAAGGAAAACATCTGAAGACAACGCACATAATCCGTAACAATGTCCAAACATTACCATGCATTGTATAACAATTCTCCTGAAAGATTAGCCTATTCACATATTTAGTAAATGGTTTAAAAGATAGATTACGCACCCGTATTATACAGACCCCCACCCCACAACCCTCCCCTCAATGGGATAATTACTTGCCATGTATATTAGCCGTTACCCATGGATGACTAGCCGCTGCAAACATATCCCACGTGACAATGGCATTGTTTACTTTTCGCCTGCTCCACGACACGGTCACGTGCTGATCCCCGTGCATGTTCCGACAAGAAGGTAACTCCCAGTTCGCAGGTATTGGCCTCGCATATCGCATATCAGTCGGTCTGAGAAATGGTAAGAAGATTGTCTAGATATGTATAGTGCCCGAGGGGGGGTGACGTGACATTACTACGTGACTACGTGTGGTGCCACATTGGTGATAGTCAACATTGAATCACGTAATGTCATCGGAAATACCAGTCAACGATTCGTTGGTGTATCAGACACAGCCCGAGTTTAACATTAGCATGATAGCGGAGGGAATCCAGAACACGTCCTCACATCCAGTGAACACAATGCCCAATGCGCCTTACGACCACCTGGGAGCCATGAAGTTTACCGTCGCCGTCGTCTTGGTGTACGGGGTTGGGGTCATAGGCGTCCTGGGCATCTATGTGAGGAGGAAAGCCAAGCAGAAACAGGATCGAGACACCAACACCTATCTGAAGGGACTTCAGAAACACCATGAGATGACCGAGAAGAAGGCGCAGTTGGCAGCAGTCCAAGATGTCATCCGGTCCTTCCACGGACCGGTGCCGCACTACAAAAACACTCCGTCGTCTACAAGTGCAGCAACACAGGGGAACTCTCCAGTTGTGAGTGTGAGACGCTACTGCTCTGATGATTTTCCGTATGTGTCCGGGTGTCCGGAAGTGAGGCCTCTTATGGCCCGAAGGCATGCCATACCAAGGTGCTTCCCTTACGCAGCTGTAGGCAAACAGCAGTCCATACCGGACACGGAAGAGGGCGACGGAATAGTGTCAACTGGGCTCAATGAAACAGCCGGAAGTGAAGAAGTACTGTAAATAAGGAAATTAATGCGCCCCTAATTTAATGCGATTATATTCCATAATGAAATTATTTTCAATGGTTCATACGCGCGCATAGAATTACTAGTATCCATTGACATTGACGGAGAAATGGCTTTAAGCAAGAGACTCTTAAACTGTGATCAAGACCTTGCTACACTGACTACTCCGAGTGCAAGTGGAGACAACTCTGATTGCACAGTGAGGATAAAAGAAAATACAAATGAATGCGGTAACCAGGTGTGTAAACATGCATCTCAGAGAGGATTCAATGTGAATACTAGGAGAGCTCAGGATAGATGACATACTGGATGCTCTTGTTACTAAGTGACGTATGTCTTAATATGATACATGTCGAATCCTCGATACTCGGTATATGCCATTGGTGGATAGTCGAGATTGACCTCAATGACATGTAGGCCACGTCGTCTGTGGACGGAACTAGTGATCTAGTGGGACCATATAGTGTCAGGTCTCTTGCTGCCAGAAATAGCATTGGCCTTACTAAAATCGGACTCTCAGACAGCGAGTGGTTCTAAACTATTGCCCAATCCAGCTATACTTTCTAACATAATAACTTCTCAATGGCCGCTTATGTCTACAACAATCAAGCATACGAGCTGTGAGGAAGAAACATTACATCACAGATGCAATAAAATAGTCTTCATGCTGGCATCATACCTTATCATTTTTCATTTAATTCACCAATCGGGTTGACCATAGCTACTGCATAGATAGAATATGATGACACTTGGTCCGGTGTGAAGTCCTTAGCCTACATATCTGGCATTGCTTTAGCTTAGCCTACATATCTGACATTGCTTTAACTTGACCGCTTGTCAACTACTATGCAATCAATCTGATTAACATTGCAAACATACTACTATCAATCCAAAGATTTGTCAGGTGAATTGCCTAGAACATGACATTCTATCGATGGGTCTTACAGTATTTTTTCTGAGCAGGTGATGCGTACAGTTTTCATTCCTACTGACCAAGTACTAAACTTACATTAAGCAATATATATAATATACGAGGTAGTACACAATATTGACGACAGTGTCGACGTGGGCGCTTCAATACAGGCATTCATGAAGCGCTCGTAAAATATCGATAGACGGGTAACACTGTAACATTAAAGTCACACATTGGAACGACATCGTTTCGTGAATACTAATGTGTGACGTCTGGACACGTGACCTAGCAGCTGGTAGAGATTACAAAATGCTTATCGAGTGAACTCTTCCTTCACACACAACTTAGCGGTCTTCCTTGCGGGTTTGTCACCTATAATAGGATTCTCCCTGTTCTTGGCCTGTCTGTTGTCTGACATGTCTGTCCGTAGCGTCCTAACAATCTGGTTATATTGTATAACGGGAACACAGTCGAGCGTTATGTCCCTTGGTCTTACGTGTCCACTCATTAACGTCAACCAACCAATTCCTGGCACGGGCAGATCATTTTGTCTTTGACGATGGCAGTTAATTCGCTCAGTAACATGATGTGGGCCTGCACTGCCTTTCACATGCATGACTAGCGATTTATATTGCAGTTAAGCACAGGCCTACACAAAGACATCGCAGTCCAGGCATGCCAAAACAGTGTGTACTAGTATGTGTGACTGATAGCGAATCACCTAGACCTACGACGCCATGACATTGGCTGCATTCGAGAGAGAGAAACAAATTTAAAAAGATATATAGACTTTTGAGAACATTATATTTTTAAAACTTTAGTTTTGTTTTCCATTATCTGGAACCTATCTGGAAGTAGTAGGCCTATATAGGTGTAGGGAATGTCAACGAGGCAATGAATCAGACTGGACATGACGTCTACAAGGAGGCCAGCATCGTGACGTAGTCTACAGGATGGTGAGAGGGTTGAAAAATGGCAACTGACTGGCAGCGATAGCAGCAGGGACGAAATCGGAATCAATAAATGGGTTGATTGCTCAAGACGTCAGGATCCGCGTGGCTTGCCAAGCGATGAGGGTGTGTTCAAGCCTGCTTCACTATCTCTGACGGTGTTAGTCTACTTTTAATTGGGCTTAGTGACGGTTTTTATAGTGCTATAATAAAATAAAGGTAACAGGGAGATTATTTTGATATATCTATTCTGACTTCCCAAATGTTTAACAACTGTAAAAGCACGTATCCCAGTATACATATAGGCCTATGTCAAAATAGTAAATTAGATTACCCGAATCAGACATTAGCAACGATGTATTGTATTGTTAATAAGAATCATATGCAAGCATGTGAAAGTGTATACAAACATATTGTAATGTATAAAATGTAATAATCACATGGCTTTATTGCAAAGGTATGTCTATGTTCACTGCTAGGACTCAAATATATGGAATTTTATCAAATGCACCGTTGCTTGTTTAATGTATCATAATTATAATTATTTTTTATTTATTATTTTAATTTCACAAAAATGAAGGTGTTTTAATGCCACCGTGGCTGCTTTTTCAGTCGTATACTATTGTCACATTATAATTATGTACTCATAACATATGGTCCCGAGATGGTACGTAACATTTTGGTTTCACACCTTGAGAGAAACCAACTAAATGTATTCAAGTTGAAATTGATCAAGCAGAAGGGAAAGCAGAATAGAAACAGGCCCACATTTCTTTCACGAAAATGTTGTTGTTGTATTGATCAGGAGAACGAACGTTTTTCTCATAATCTGTCTGCATGTGAAACCAAGAGGATTCATACTGGTCTTATATCCGCCTGCATTCCATTTATGTCCCGGAAGTAGAACTAGCTTGGTGGTAAGTGGACTCTCAATGCTTCATAACAGCGACCGTGAAGAAGAAGTAATTGGGTTCCTGAGACACAGTACGGACGTCAGTCCAGTCATACCGTCACACCGCAATAGTCGAAATACTCTCAACTTGGCAACAATCGATCTAACGTACATGTACGTACTGCAAGCGTTTGCATACAACACTTTACAAACAGTTGACTACCCATCCTTCAAAGGTCGACATACTAAGACTCGCAAATACTCTACTGCAACAGTCGACATAGACCGACACCTACACAGTCGACGACATATACCGACACCTACGTATACACAGTCGACATATACCGACACCTACACAGTCGACAGAAAACTGACATTATAGCGCTTACTTCTGACGTCTGCCTTCTGACGTCTGCCGCCATTGAAATGTCAGAAAGGCTTGCAAAAATTGAAAGAACTTAAGATTTTGACATTTTCTAACGTTTTCCCCACTTCAGAAAACGGACATTATTACGCATGAACATGGACTACCGTATGTCCAGCATAGGCGCTATGCTCGGGCTAGCTAGTCTGTGGTGCATACGGTGCTTGAGTTGGTATGCATGAACTTGTCTTAACCGAAAATAGTCTCCGCTTAGCTGGTCTGCGGAATACAGCGTGCTAATGGACTGTTCCATGCTTTGAATCTCACTGCGCACGCGTGGGGTGACGAGCAAGGTCGAAGGTTAAATATTTACATTGACAGTAATCGTGCACGGACTGTGAAGGTGAGAAACACGGTGTCGGTACACACGCTGTCCAACTTTGCACGTACACTGTCTGGCTGTTGTTGTATCATACAAAAACATTAACAGCTGATTAAATATGGTTATATCACTTTAAATTTTGATTAGGTTTATGCATTGATGATTGGTTGTTTTATATGCCAATATTTATCAGCATATTATTTAGAATGGCTGCATTTAGTTAGTATTTAACTTTAAAATTGACTAAATATTGTCTCGTACACAATACCGAATATAAAAACATAGTATCAAGTTATATTATAGTTATTCAATCAACAGCCACAACATTTTAATAAACATTGTTATTTAATATTATTTGATATAATAATAATATTTGATATAGCATAATAATATACTAATAATATAGATAGTAAAAATCAAGTAATATTAAATATGAATTGTTATAATAATGTAGCAAGTCCCTGTTATTCAATCCTATTATTCACCTAAAATTCTCTGTCGTCTTCGCCAAAGTACTATATGACAACCTTTTCCTATGCCATGCATTAGGCGGTTAGACCTGGTAGCTGGGCTGCATAAAGATATGTACCGCGTTGCGAACGCGCTGCATAAAACGAGGCGTATTTGTGCTCGTGCATACCGACTAAACTGCCTAATGCTCCGCATAGGAATTTCTGCTGTGCATAAGGGTTTATGACTTGTTCATGTATATGGCCCCAGGTGTTTTTCCCCGAAGTTGTCACAGTGTTGTTTTTATAACGCTGCACATGGGCTGGTTTTCCAATAGTGTTTCCATGTCAGCGACCGATTTTGACATTGAAATGTCAGAAAGGATTGCAGACATTGAAACAACTCCATGTTTTGACATGTTCTAACGTTGTTGCCAACATCAGAAAACGGACATTATAACGCTCACTTCTGACGTCTGCCAACAGGCGTTTTCACCCATATTGTTAGTATTGTTTGTCTGACGTTGTACATCGGCTGGTTTTCCAATATTGTTTCAATGTCTGTGACCGATTCTGATATTGAAATGTCACAAAGGATTGAAGTCACGAAACAACTTAATGTTTTGACATTTTCTAACGTTGTTACCAACATCCGAAAACTGACATTATAACGCTTAGTTCTGACGTCTGCTGCCTCCCGGCATGCGTTTTCGATGACATTTTCACAGTGCTGTTTTTCCATAGTTGCAAATCGGCTGGTTTTCCAATATTGTTTCCATGTCTGGGACCGATTACGACATTGAAATGTCAGAAAGGCTTGCCAAAATTTTAAGAAAACGGACATTATAACGCATACTTTTGACGTCTGCCGCCCGGTGTTTTCCCGGCGTTGCAAATCGGCTGTTTTTTCAATATTGTTTCCATGTCTGCGGCCGATTCTGATGTCGAAACAACATCAACATTGGTTGCTGACATCGGTACATCATGTTTACTAGGCTTTGCATACTGGAATTTATATGATCGATATTGAATTAGAGTATATCCCTCATCTATGTGTTTTAGTGCAATAATTAAGGTAAAGATTTGCCCGGAACTAACATAAAATATTATTGCTCAATGTATTCTGATTGCCGACTGACTGCTTACTGATTGGTAAATAGCTCATTGATAATGATTACTTACTGACTGGTGACTATTCACTGACTGGTGACTGCTCACTGATGATTTCCGACGGCTCAACATCTTGTGACTGCTCTCTGTCCATGAAAAGTGGTACATTTGCGTGTGAGCATTACTGTTGTAATTTGGGATTGTCTGGTAATTATTTATTCTGCATGTTTGTCTAATTATCAGAAATAATCTGAAAACATGCACAATTACACACTGAAATATACCAATAAACCAAGTATGACTGTTCATCATCTAACATTCTACAGACTATAGAATATAACAACAACCCTACAAATAAAGAGCATTTCCAAACTTACCCATGAATTATGTCCCTCTAATTTTATATTGGGGTATTCTGATTGATGATGCTAGCCAGACGATGTCTTTAGTATTGTTTTGCTGACGTTTTTCCATTATAGCGCTTACTTCTGACGTCTGCCGCCAGGGGTTTTCCCGGCGTTGTCACAGTGTTGTTTTTCCGACGTTGCAACTCGGCTGGATTTCCAATGTTGTTTTCATGTCAGTGACCGATTCTGACATTGAAACGTCAGAAAGGATTGCAGACTTCGAAACAACTTAATGTTTTGACATATTCTAACGTTGTTCTCAACATCAGAAAACGGACATTATAACGCTTACTTCTGACGTCTGCCGCCAGGCATTTTCGCTGACGTCACAGTGTTGTTTTTCTGACGTTACACATCGGCTGGTTTTCTAATATTGTTTCCATGTCAGCGACCGATTCTGATATTGAAATTTTAACATGAACAACAATGTCTTAATAACTTGATTAACTAATCGGAATATAAAGAGTACTTTTAATTTCCAATTCCAATTTTATTTCAATTTGAAAAGTCTACTCCATCACCATACTGTCCATTCCGTCACCAAAAAAATTAATAACTTGACAGAGTGGAATGTGAATGAGTTGACATACAAAGGAATTTCCACTTCATTTCCCGACGATTCAGATGGACACATTTTCATGTAAATACCCTAATCATTTCAAAGATTCTGGGGCCCGTTACACAGAATATTCGTAGCGCTACGAGAGTCGTAAAAACTCCTGTACATTAGCATGGAGTTCTGTGGAACGGGCCCCTGTGCTATATTTACACTATATTTTGCTTTACATTACATTCCTCTTGAAGCAGCTATACACTCGTAACGGAGTGGGCATGTTCAAAATATAATGTCCAATCTTATAATTAAACGTTTATTTGTCAAATGAGTAGATAACTGTGTTCAGTTGTTGTCAAATATTAGACGTCAAAACGTTGAACGCCGAACAGAAACATTTCGGATCACGGACCCTTGGTCGTCGTGAAATTTTACATGAAATTAAACAATGATTGTATCTTAGTGTTCTGTATGCAGTCCTAAACAAAAATTTAGGAGGAATGATTTAGGAGGTAACATTATTTTAGTAGTGTAGTGTGTGAATTATTGTTTTACGTCACAGCGGGAATCTTTCACCCATACGCGACGAGGAATGATTAATTATGAAATAAATGAGTAAAAAATTAAGCACGGTACAGACAACGCATCTTATCAATATTGCGTCAGAAAGAATCTGTATTCAAATAGTTGTTAATGGTCGTGACTCCGATTATGTTTTAGAATAAGGTTTACCATTCTAAAATTCCACACCTTCGCTATACTGTAGTCTACCTCGCGGTTGTCCTCGAGATCACATTTGGTGCCTACAAGAAGTCGGACAGTGTTTTCATCACCAAATTGTTCCAGATCGTTGACCCACTGAGGAATGTTGTCAAATGATTCCTTAAAACAACCAGAAGAGATTATATATACACAAACAATATACACGGAGAGAGAGAGAGAGAGAGAGAGAGAGCGCGCGTGAGTGTGTGTGTGTGTGTGAGAGAGAGAGAGAGAGAGAGAGAACAATCTACTCACTAATAAACGATATATTCTATATTGAACACATTAAATTAAACACATAGGCAACATGAAAATACATGTCTGCCAAACATTGGACCAGACAGCTCATTTGGTTCATTTACGAATATTATTACTGACATGGGAGAGGGCCAGGTTTGTTGATTGACACGTGAAGCAGCAAGAGGGATACTTGAACTCTAAAATATATAAATGAACTGATTTAAATGTCATTTAAATGTCATGGGCTCAAATATAAAAGACTTATCTCCTTCCTGACCTCTTTGCCACTAACCTCGACTACCTAATAAAGGTATTACACGTGTATATCTATGGCCTCTGTTAAAGACTGGGAAAGAACGCTTGTCTAGACCGCTATTACACTGTAAAAACATATTAGCATCTAAATGCTAAATTAAACACACTTTTGTCCCAACTTTTAACACGCGTTAGTCCGTTTAAATGATTTAACATCAGTGTTTACATTCAAAAATGCCAGCATTTAAATTCTATACTGAAAGAAATTATAAATATAAACATCAGAGTATTTATAGTTATCTACTGGCATTTATATTCTAAACGGAGGACATAGATTCGGTGATAGAATAGTAAATATATCTAATATTAACGTATTTCTATTTTTAAAATAAAAATAATTTTAAAACATTTAAAAAATAGTATTTACAAAAATTTATATAATAATATAAAGGAGACAAGCTACCACTCTGTAGTTATCATAATGCTATCTCGGTATTAGTAAACCCACACCTAATGCTATGGTTTTAGGGGATTGTGGCAGATATTTAGATTATTATAATTCATTTATAAGATGTATTAAGTTTTGGACTAAGCTTATACATATGTCACCCAAACGATACTCACGTAAGGCATATGAAATGTTGTACTCTTTGGATAGTTCCTAACATAATACATGGGCTACATCAATCAAGAATGTTTTGTTCAGTTTTGGATTTGGTTATGCTTGGATTTTATAAGATGTGGGCAATGTAGAACTATTTATGCTATAATTTTAGCAAAGAGTCAAGGATGTATTATGTCAAGAATGGTTAAACTCTTTGCAAACTAGTAGTAGGTATGATTTGTACAAATCCTTTAAATTTAGTTTAGAGCCTGAATTGTATGTCTCTGATAATTTATTTGCATCGTATAGAAGGGAACTGACTAAAGTTAGAACCGGTATGGTTCATCTAGCAATAGAACAGGGACGTTTTAATGGTGTTATTAGAAGTGAACGCATGTGCATCTTATGTAATCTCCATCTTGTAGAGGATGAGTTTAATTTTATCATGATCTGTCTGTCCATCGTATACAGGACTTAGAAATCAATACATTCCTAACAGGTATGTAACTCGGTGCTCTCTACACATGTTTGCTATACTTATGTCAACTCAAAACAAATATGTTACAATTAAGGCGCCAACTTTTATCCACAATGGAAACAATTAGCTGTATACTGTGTTATATTATCTGTACCCTACCTGACACCTGTAATTGTAATTAATATATACATGTTACATTTTTCGCAGTTGTTACATTTTTCGTTGCATCAAACCCCACTGGCCGAGACCTGTAGGAACATCTTATATCACACTTCTTGACATTACGTCTTTAATCCTTCCCAGTAGGACAAGATCAGAATGAGATGGTTTCACTGTCCCATAAGACGGCCCGGGAGACAGACGTATTGCTCTAAGCTCCACAGATGCGATGTTAATAGTATACTCTGACCAGAAATTAGTCCCCTGTACATTTGGTTATATGACCTCACGATCTGCGTTCCACGAAAGGGTCGTACTGTAGTCCAGGCCTAAATCAGAACGCACGCCATACTTTGACTATAGCAGGAAACGACGTAAACGTCAAGTTACGCTAGGCCTAGCGGCACGACCCTTTCGTGAAACGCGGACAAGATGTTCCAAGAACTAAATACTAGCAATTACTTCGATGTCTGGTGGCAATCAAAATAAAAATTTTGCTTTCGAATGATCTAAAACGAACAAGGATTGAAAATCAATTAGATTTGGAGGCATGCGGTCTATTAGCGAGAAAATGCTGTACTGTGGGTGGGTGGGTTTAAATTCCAAATGTAAAAAGGATTTGGATGTATGTGTTGCTATCCAGTGTGACACCATTTGCATGTATAAGCCTATCTGTGTCGTGACATTAGACACCATGATAATGTATACTATTAATATGGCATCTGTGGAGCTTAGAGCAATTACGTCTGTCTACCGGACCGTAATGTCAAGAAGTCTGATGTATGAGGTCGAGATGTCAGAAAACCTTTTCAAAGGTAGTCTCATATATTTGTAAATACCATATAGCGTGCGCGCGCGCGTGAATGTGTGAGCGTACGTGTGAGTGTGTATGAGGTTACAAGATGTAATAAAAAGTGAACGAATCTTGAAAGCGGCTCAAGATCCCAATGAAATAACGGAGAGAAAAAAGCCGTACATTACGAAACCTTTGGAGTACGGTGTCATGCTCCACACAAAGTTTTAATTTGGTCACAAATTCCAATACAAAACGTAAGCTTAAGCATGAATTGGTACCTAAAGAGTTTCGTATTCTCGGGGCTTGGCATGGCCATATCAGTTAACCCTCTCCCTGCTGTATTAGGCAAAGGAACTCCTTTATGGCATCTTCGATTGCATCCAGCATAGCGAGGGTTAATTCCCTGTATCTACGTAAAAGACACGTTGACCCAGTCGTCGTTAATATCTCGTTCTGTAAAAAAAAAAACACTCTAAATTGGAGTGAGTTGGTAAAGAATAAAACGGATGGCGCCATTACACAATGTTTCCGTGATGGTGATATAAGGCGATTGATTCGTGGCGAGGACAGTTTTAGTGATAGTTTACGTAATAAGTACTAGATACGGATATGTGTAGAGATTAATATGCGATGAGCTGGTGAAACTAGTTCCAGGTTATTTGACAATTTGTACATGGTGTGGAAGGACATGATATTAATGTGGTGAGTTATTCTACGCTGTATGTTGGATAGATTGCACACACAGAGACAGACGTAGACGCAGACGCAGACGCAGACGCAGACGCAGAGACACGCGCGCGCACACACAAACACACACACACACGCAAATAGGGAGGGAGAGAGAGATAGAGAGAGAGAGCGCGATAGAGAGAGGTACACACATGCACACACACACACACACACACACACACACGTGAAGGCATATCTTTATATTATTAAATCAGCCCTGTGATACTAGTATTCTAGTATTCTGTATTGGTTCTGAACACGTTATATATGAGCCATTGCAATATCTATCATCCTCAATATATCGTATGCGTTATGTATACGTCTGTCTGTATACATGTATATAATAACATGAATATTATATTTAGATATATGGTTCAATTTAAAGCTAAGGTACGTCTTTATGAGAATATTTTATGTCTGCTTCAGTTCTAGGCCCATTTTTCTTGGAGCAGAATTTCTGCAATGGCTGTTATGTTTAATAATGACCAATGGGTCATTCCATGTCAATTCAACCAATAGTCCCCACCTGACCCACTCAGATTTTTCTGAAATTATATATGATGGGGAAATTCAAAATTTCAAGGCTTACTTATAAATACTTCCAAAGTTACGACCCGATGAACAAGGTGGGGGGTGACCCTAAAAATGCGACCAAAACGAACAGTATTTTCGTCCAACTTTAACCTTCCATAACCTTTGGACAACAACAGATAGAGGTGGATTCATGGGCAGTTGTAGTAAGATCGGCATTTGATGACTTATTATATGATATAGAAAGTGCCAAAGTTTGCCACTTTCGGCCACCCCTAACACAAAAACTATTCCCCATATTCATGATTGTTTTTTTTGTCTGCCACACCTTGGCCATCTGGTGAAATGTGAAAGTATGTGTTATCCACTAAATTTTGATATCAAACACATCTTGCTTCTATGATTCCTTCTATACTAAATTAGTAAATTAAAAACACACGTTTTTCGTACTCACATAATACAATGGCAGTTACATATAACCAATAAGTACAGCAGTACTAATATGATGAGAAAAGATCCAAGGTAAAGTTTACAAAATTTATGCTATGGCAAATGGCTCAGAGTTAGGTCTCTTCAAAATATTGTTATGGAAGGTTAAAGTTGGACGAAAATACTAAGTGTTCGTTTTGGCCGCATTTTTAGGGTCACTTATTCATCGGGTCATTTATAAGTAAGCCTTGAAATTTTGAATTTTCCCATCATATATAATTTACTTTCAGTGTGCAAAAATCTGAAAAATCTGAGGGGGTCAGGTGGGACACTTTCTGAAAATTGGTTGATTTGAGGTGATTACAATTATAGTGCATTTACATAATCAACGGACAATTTAAATTATTTTTTTAAATTATTTTAAATTTAAATATTTTTATTTTTATTTTATGTTATTTAAAAAAAAATTTAAATAAAAATAAAATCTAAATAATATTGCTAGTTAATAAAAAAAATAGTTTTAAAATATCACATGTTGGGGAAAGATTGTTCTTTCAGAATTTGCAATAACCCCAATAGTGACCATTATTCCCTATGCAAGTATGATCTTGCCTCTTTAATGAGATATTGCATATGCACAGGTATTAAAGCTATGCCAATCTTAATATGTACATAAAATCTGTACACTAGTTGTATTTTACTGTTATCTCAGTAACAAGATAAACTGTGGCATATCCTCAGTTGCATAAAATATTAAGGACCAATTGTTGGTATATTACTATATTTGGTTATTGATTGGTGATCGTTTATTAAATATTAAGAAATTAATAAAGTACACTTCTAATAAGAAATGATGTTATTATTTTGTGTAATATTTGTTGTGCATAACTCATATCAGATCAGATCTGAAGCTGTGTGTACCTATAGAATACTCTTAGCTTTGTAGACCTTCCCAGCTCTACTGGGCCATATACATCTCAGATGGTATTGGATAAAGCCTAATCTAAGTCTACATCAGATTAATTAAGTGGATTTTACGTAGGAAGGAAGGCATGAGAGTGTTAAAGCAGCCTACCATACCTACAGCTGGATTTACAGCATTGATCACGCTAGCTCTATACTACACCTGTTGAACAACATTCTGGAATTTTGACAACAAGGGAGCACTTGTGTATGTACAGGCAAGTGTACACTACAATGTGTTCTTACATGTACTTAGATTGGTGGTGTTTGTTGTTGTTGTTGTTATTATTATTATAATTATTAATGTAATTATTGTTGTTGTTTTTGTTATTAATATTATTAGCATGTCATTATTATTATTGCCACTATTATTAGTATTGTTGTTGCTGTTGCTGGTGTTATTGTTATTATTATTATCATCATCATCATCATTATCATGATTAATTAGTATTATTTATTATTATTATGAAAATGATAATTGCTTTATTATTATTGTTGTAGTTGTTATTATTATTATCATCATAATAATAATAGTATTGTTGTTATTATTATTTTTATTATTATCATTATAATCAGCATAATTATTTACTATATTATTATTATTAGTAGTAGTAGTAGTAGAAGTATTAGTATTAGTATTAGTATTAGTATTAGTATTATTATTATTAGTAGTAGTAGTAGTGGTAGTAGTAGTAGTAGTAGTAGTAGTAGTAGTAGTAGTAGTAGTAGTAGTATCATCATCATAAGCAGCAGCAGCATCATCATTATCATTATTAATATTATTACTAATATTATTATCATAATTATTATTACAACTATTACTAGCACTACTACTACTACTACTACTACTACTACTACTACTACTACTACTACTACTACTACTACTAACATATACCACTACAACCAATACTGTGCACATGGCAAAACACCCTAAGAAAAAAGCAATCTATCAATCAGCTGGGTGTCTGTAACACATCTATATAATGACAGTCGCTACCAGCTGGGTGCTGAGAAAAAGATTGGTTAACCTTAATTACATCATTTGTCCAGGAATTACAGACTGCTCGCATATTGATTTCATTAATTGGTTGTAGTACATGTGATATTATCTCCTCAGTGGACTAGGACACAGCTTACTAGTGTATTGGTGTATATGATCTAGCGTGTATCTGACTTGATGGCTAGTATTACCGATTGGCTAGTATTGGCTAGTATTGACTAGTATTGATAGTATTAGCTAGTAAAAGTTATGTGTTCGCTAGGAATTTCTGGAACTCTTCATGTTAAGGTAATATTTTTAGATTTGTCTGTTGGAAATAGTGAATTATTTCTGATAAATATGTCAGAGGATGGTCTGATTCTTCATCACAGGTAAGTAGAACTTCATGTAGGACTATTACTTTTATTTCAATAAAAAAAATTTTTAATAAATATTTGTGTATGTATGTTTTGCAATAAGCTTGAAAGCAGCTCTAAACCCCAATTAAAAAATATAAAAAATATGTCTTTAATTCTGGTAAAGGTACTATTTTATTATGTATTATTATTAGTAGTACATGTTTAAGAAATTGCTTACATTTGCTCTGCAAAAGCAACAAGTGTGTTTTCTTTAAATTATTAGCCAAGGATAATATCAAATTTAGTTTACATTGTGTATGTATGTGTGTATATATGTATCTATCTGTGTGTGTGTGTGTGTGTATATGTATCTGTGTATGTGTGTGTATATATGTATATATCTGTGTGTGTGTGTATATGTATCTGTGTGTGTGTTTGTATATGTATCTGTGTATGTGTGTGTGCATGTGTGCGTGTGTGCGTGTGTGCATGTGTGTGTATTTATATGTGTGGTGTGTGTGTGTATATGTATCTGTATGTGTGTGTGTGGGTGCATGTGTGTGTGTGTGTGTGTGTATATATCTATCTGTCTGTGTGTGTGTATATGTATCTGTGTACCGTATGTGTGTATGTGTGGGTGTGTGTGTGTATTTATCTGTGTGGTGTGTGTGTGTGTGTGTGTGTGTGTGTGTGCATGCACATGTGTGTATGTAAATATGTCTGGGTGTGTATTTGTGTAATAGATGTGTTTTTGCTATTTGTATATCAAGATACATTAACACATTTCAGTTTCTATTTTTATTCCATCCGTATACATATCCCTACAAACATTACACACATATTTACTGTTGTTGAAACATGGTGTGTGTACAATACAGCCATTCCTTGTTGTTACCTGGTTGGCCTGGCACCCAGTGCTTTAGTATACTAATTACTGCCAGCCTTTCACATCTACTTTGTGATGTATTGTCTCTGGGCAATTTTGATCCAAGCATTGTTCCTCTGTCGGCATGACAATGGCATTCTTCGAATAGAAACATGATATATAATATACCTACAGGAACACCTTCAAATCCAATATGGTCGGCATAATTGAAATTCTCATATTTATTCACATGCCGCCAAAATTGCAAAATCTTAATGAATAGAAAACTTTAGGGTTAACACTGGCAGGATTATTATTTTCATTCTGACCTAGGTGATATTAGAGTGAATATTACAAATTGCATAAAGATTCTTTTTCTTTTTTTAGGCCATAGTTATTTTATTCCCTGGTTTACAGATTTTTCTGTGATCATTTGGTTCAGGTGGTTGAAAATATAAATAAACATAATTTTATATTGGCCAGTCGGTTGGATCCAGTATAAAAATTTAAATAATTGGAGATCGTGAATGGTCAGTTGACAGAATATAAATATAATTGATCAATATTATTGTCAATAATTGTTATATAAACACCAGACTGTGACCAGTACACATAAGTAGTTTAGATTTTAATGCTTGTCCATAGCAGTAATTGTTATAAATTTGACTTTCATTTTACATATTTACCAATAAATAATCAAATTGGCTTCAACCATTGCCTGCCAGTCTTTGTTCATGTTCAATGATGGGTTATACAATCTTTTCCTTCACTATTTATTATTATAATTTTCAAAAGACTGTCGGTGGTATATAATAAAAATAATTATTTTTATTTTCCAAAGTGGAATAAATCTGGCCGCAGATACATAAACCAGGGAATCCAATAAATATGGCCTTAGTATGAAATATTATGTCTTTTTTTTTCTTGTTGGCTTTAATTAACCTATAGTGAAGCCAAGTCTGCTTGGAAATTCCATCAAATTTTGTAACATGTCAGGCAGAAGATATAATAAAACAAATCCAGGCCATTCCTGTTGGAATTCCTTCCAAGTACATGGTTTCACCATATCATTTATATCTGAACACAAAGTTGTTTCCTGCATTATGATTGTGTAACAGTGAACTGTGTTTATCATGTGATTCGAACCCAGGTTGCTGGATTGTGAGTCTACCGCTCTACTGGGTGAACCAAAGGGGTAACCCTACTGGCCAATACCTACAGGAGCATCTTACATCACCAGACTACAATTGGATTGTTAAGATTATGTTTGTCTGATATTTCCACCACGGCAAATCAAGTCACATCGAACTTTGTGTAGCTGTATTCTGATTGGCTGATGGAATCTGTCATTAACTGGGATAGATTAAATGTAGGCTTGACTTGAAAACTTGAAACTTTTATTACACTCCGGTCATGATTCACGACATAGGAGGACAGATACAAATACATCAAATACACAAATGATAGACAAGATGACGGGGGGTACAGGGG